>JACAFV010000060.1:87196-178787 GCA_014635975.1 Plectosphaerella sp. P0831 | reverse complement strand
AGGAAAAGCCCCCCCCCGGCCGACCGGCCACCCCCCCAGCACCACCCGCACGAACTACATCCTGTACGAGCTAGGAAGTACCTTACCACCGGCTAGTCGCCCGCCAATGACCTGGACCTGGCATCGGCCCGCCTCCTGCCCCCATCGCCCCTGCCGCTGGTCTCGCGATTCATTCCATTGGTCTTGCTTCCTCCCCCAACTGGTCCTTTTTCCCCCTTCGCCCTCCCTCTCCCTCCCTCTCTCGTCCTGTCCTGTCCTCCGTACACCCCCTTCCGTGACAACTTCACTTTCCTCCAACTCGGGTCCCCAAGGTCCTTGTTGTTTTTGTCCTTCTTACACTCGTTCAATCCAGGTCAACAGTGTTACAGCCTGCCTCTTTTGCGCAGCCTGTCTCTCGTCGATCCTGTCATTACACCCTCCTCTCCCCTTTTTCTACCTAATCGTTGAAGAAAGAGGACAGACCACTCGTCCCTGTCGAAGGTACGTACGCTGTTGTTGTTGTCCGTCGCGCCTGCTCTCTTGTCGTTTTCCTGCCTCCCCCATCGGCCCGGCCCTATTCGATCCAATTCGACCTTGCCACACGTGGCATTCTCCCTCCCACCCCAAGGAATTCTGGACGAGACATTGCCCATCTCGACTCGACGAAGCCTCCTGGCCTTTGGAACGCGCGGGCTTGGCCCTTCACCCGCCCACTCGCCTGCCTGCCATCGACATCGCCTGCGCCATTTCGGTAGTGCAATTGTGTGGCTAGCTGCGAAGGAGAAAAACGATTCGCCTTGGCCTCGCTGAGAAATCGCGCCAACCGAAGGACGGAGCAGCCCTTGCTTCCCAGCCCGCCCGCCCACGAGCACAACTCCTCGACTTGACACAGCCACCAATTCCTTCCTTTCCTACGGATCCGCCAGACACTCGCGAGGAGGCGGCAACTTCTCACACCAATTCCTCGGTCCGCCCAACTCCTGCCCTGTCCAGCCCACCTGCCACCGACCAACCCCCGAGTTCTCTGAACAACGGGTTTGTCTGACAATCCCGGCCGAACACGAATCTGTGGCCTGCCTCGTCATCACGCCAAACAACGCACCACACTACTCTACTCTACTACTCTCTGTTCTTCGATTATCTTTCCCCCCAACCACGGCATCCATTTCCCCCGTGCGGCGCGCCAATATCGTTCTTATTTGAAATCCCGAGAGCTCCTCGCTAACCGCTGTCCCCCGTCTCTCCAGACCACACAAACAACAGCAAACATGCAGTCCGTCAAAATTCTCACGGCTGCCGCCGTCATTGGTGCGCAGCTCGTTGCCGGCAAGTAGTCCCCCCTTTTGGTCGTTCTGTCCATCGCGAGTATCGCCTCCAGCTAACACCTCGGAATACAGGCCAGTCCAGCGCTTGCCGCAACGACTTCACCATCACCAGCGTCGCCCAGGCCACCAACATCCCCTGCACCACCCTGGAGAAGGACCTGATCGTTGACTCGACCGTCTCGGGCAACCTGGTCGTCGACGGCGTCACCAGGATTCGCGGCAGCTTCGTCATCACCAACGCCTCGGCCATCAACCAGCTGAGCTCCTCCACGCTGCGCACCATCGACAAGGAGTTCCACCTCGAGGCCCTTACCCAGATCCGCGGCATCCAGATGCCCGCCCTGACCGAAATCGGCTCCATTAGGTGGATCCATCTGCCCGAGCTCAACTCTATCCAGCTGGGCCAGTCGGGTGTCACCAGCGCCACCGAGGTCGAGATCTCGGATACTGCCCTGTCGAGTCTTAGCGAGTTCAAGGTTTCCAGTGTCAGCATCATGAAGATCAACAACAACGATCGTCTCCAGACCTACGAGAGCACCCTTGCCAACGTCACCGAGGAGCTCACCTTCAGCTCCAACGGCGCCGACCTCGTCGTCAGCCTGCCCGACCTCATCTGGGCCAACAACCTCGGCTTCACCGACGTCGCCGAAGTCAACCTCCCCGCCCTGCAGTACATCAACGACTCGATCCGCTTCGACGACAGCAGCCTGACCTCGTTCTCCGCTCCCAACCTTACCACGGTTGAGAAGGGCGATCTCGCCTTTGTCGCCAACCTGGAGCTGGGCAACCTGACCTTCCCCTCCCTCACCCAGATCGGTGGCTCCCTGACCCTCATCAACAACACCGCCCTCGAGACTGTCGATGGCTTCCCCCTTCTTGAGGAAGTCGGTGGCGCCATCCGTCTTGGTGGCAACTTCCAGAAGTACGCAGCCCCTTCCCTTCCTCTCTTACCGAACGCGTCTTGCTAACTGACCACTAGCGTCTCCCTGCCTGCTCTCGAGCGTGCTGCCGGTGACTTCGTTCTTGCCAGCACCGGAGATATCACCGACACCTGCAAGACCTTCGAGTCCATGGAGGGCGACCAGATCAAGGGCGGATTCGCCTGCCGCGGCGACGACGACAAGGCCAACGACGAGAACGAGGTCAACACCGATGGCGGCAGCAACGGCGGCGGCAACGGCGGTTCCTCCAACAACGATGACAGCGCCGCCGGCACCGTCTCGGCCAACATGCTTGCCCTCGTCGCCGTTGGCGCCATTGGCATCTTCGCCCAGCTGTAAGGTGGACTTTGACAGCAAGAGAAACACGGGATCAGGTGTGGCGGCGGCGTTTGTCTCCTTTCTTTGCAATAACGCCTTGATATAGCTTGGTTGCGGGTCACCGCGTTCTCCTGTCGGCTACTCGCGTATGAGGAGACGGCTAGACTTAATACTGGATGATGGTTAGACACGAAGAACGCACAGCAAGTGACAGAGTGAGGTTGTATTGTGATTGAATCTAGCGTCCTCAAAACAGGGGGCGACCCGTTCCGTCCATCGCCACACCATCGAATGCATCAAAGCTGCGACAACATCCGCGTTTCCAGTATGCAAAAAAACTGTCGGGACATGACATTTAGAGAAAATCGACTGTCGTTTACTTGCCAAGTAAGAAATCCAACGTCCACAACAGAAACCCTTCCCTTCCTTGCCCAATCCAATGCCACCAATGATCGATCGCCCCCGTGAGATTCCTCCGTGACTGCCCAGATGTCACACCACCTGTTGACGTACAAATTGCAAAACAGAAACCAACATGTTTCTCCAGCCTCTCGCAGTAGGCTTCCATCCTGAAAAGAGAGGTAGCGAGTGCTCATGCTCTTCAATGCGGACGCCCAGCCGTGAATTCAACTCGGCAAGACAATCTGAGGACGTCCGATGTAGAGATGAGATGTTGAATGTCGCATGGGTAGAAGGTGGACACGCACACGGCTGCCTCACCAGGTAAGATGTGAGTAGTCGAGTGCGCTCCCCTGTTCTCAACTAGTAGATTGAACTCAACCTTTTCAGGGGGTTTCGCTAGCACGCTAGTGAGGCACTGCTATCGACATCTTTGCTCGAAAAACGCGGCGCGGCATGCCTTGGAGACTGTTCCAGTCCAGGGTCCCCATCTTTTGAAAAGCCTCCAGGTCGTCAGGCGTTGGCTCGATGATGTCGGAAGCCGCGTCGGATCCCGAATCTGACCCCGAATCCGAATCCGTTTGCCAATGCGTTTCGTTGTCCTCAGAAACGTCGGAGTCGTAGTTGCTGACTTGGACCCGGTGGACGTGATATCCTGGGACAGGGTCGGTCCCTGGCTGACGTTCTTCCAATTGTTCAGCCAGAGCTTGCCAGGACGGGAGTGGCGGCCTAGTCTCGTGGACGATTAGTGGTTCGCGCCTTTGAAAGGCTTGCTTGACCTCGAGGCGCGTCAGACCTTTCAGTTGGGCTGAGATGGTGAAGTCTCGCATGCAAAGCGCCGATGCATAATCGTTGTTCCACAGGAGCACTCTATGCTCAATGTGAAGCCTGGGAGACGCGGTGCAATATGATACAAGCCCTGGTGTACATGCTCGTGAACTCGATCGATGGAGACCCGCCGGGCGATCTTCGACGAGTCGTATCCGTCGAAGATGGGCTCTCTTTGTCAGGGAGAGGCTCCTCAGAAGTCGGAGGCATACAGCGTACGCTGACAAACGTCCCCGGTGTGGAAGATAACGACAGCCTCTGTCGATATAGAAACCCATGTCGCTGGTGCCCTTCAGGATGTCGCAAGCGCGGTCATATTCTTCGTCTGTCGGGAAAATATCCTCGTCGATCTGCAGATCCATAACCTCGAAAGGATCGCTGATTTCTGTGTCGAAGACCAATCCATTGCATCGATAACCCAGCCGCACATACCCACGCCTGCGTTTCAACGTGAGGGAGGCCTCTTCTTTGAACAGGTCGCCGGCGGCCGACGCGAGCCTGAGAGTGTACTGAACAGCCTCGTCCAACTCGTAAACATAAAGGTGGCTATGCAGAAGGAAGAAGAATGATACCCTCTTCTTTGGAGCATTGGTTGGTGAGCGATTGCAGGGCCTCATGATTGCCTCCAAGGGGGCGTGGGACCACGTATATTTGACAGCGACACGTTCCACGCAGTTGGTCGAGGCCAGGGATTTCGGAATGCCGGCGAGCATCTGCTTTCTTATCATCTCAGTCTCTAGTCGTTGAAAGGGTCAGCGATCCCACATTTCGCGCAAGCGGGGACTCGTGGTGGTTGAAATTGTGATGGTGTTCTCGCTGAGAACGAGGCCCTGCATCTCGACGGCGACCTGACGGCAGGTACGAGCGACGGGGAGTTCGAAGGGCTGACCATCGCTTGTGTGGAATGACCCAGACTCGGGTTCGTAGAAGAGGCCATCGTCGCGGGCGACAAAGGCCTTGGAGGAGCAGTCTGACATCCCAGGGCAATTCGAGGAGGGGGAGCGGCTTGGAAGGAGAAGGCACCGGCACCGTGGGGTGACTCGGAGCGATGTGAAGCGGGGTCATGGCGGGATGAGCATTTGTCTATTGGTCTGCAAGAGCGACTTGTAACAAGCCAGGCTCTTGGGGCCTCAAGGTTCCTTCCCAGCGGGTGGCAGGATGTCCCCCGCCGTTGGGCAGTTGGTGATGACCTTTCCTGTTTGTGGGCTGCTCTGCAAGACGCCGCGGTTGACTCAGAGGGGATCTGACTGGTAGCCAAGAAGGACAAGAGTCGTTTTTCGGTGGCTGAAGAATGACTCAATCGAACAAAGTCAATGATCTAGGCGGCTGCTTGCTTGCTCGCGGGAAATCGTAGTCCTGTCCGATTTCTGCTTAACCCGAACGGCTATGCGCTGGGCGATAACCCTTTCGATGAACTTTGTCAATGCTGGAGACCAATGTAATGGGTCGCATCTTGCTGGTCTTGTCGCGCTCGGGAATATCCACGGTGACTGCCTGTTTGAAGTGATCGAGGTGTAGGCCCAAGGTGGTGGAGGCTCGAAGAAGGCACCCGATGTACGGGGCGAGGACCTCGGCGTAGTGGACGAGGGCCATGCCGTCCTGGTTTCCCGTCAGCCTGGAGAGTAATTGGGCTTCTGGTGCTTGCCCGCGAGATGCTATCTCAGTCTGGATGGTAAAGGTTGAAGTTGCCTACCAAGAGGTTCACTTGGGCCCGATGGTGCGGACAAGGAAGACCACCATGGTTCGAGAGTCCTGGAACTCTTCTTTCGGCCATCAATATTTGTAGTGTTGATGGAGTTCCGGTAAAGGTAGTCAGGAGGGTCTGATATGCCGATGATATCAAGACTCTCTGGACATAACGGTGTGTTTTCTCGATGCAGCTGAGCAGGGCATTGAGTCTTGCGGATGCCTTCTTGAGGTTGCACTGAACCACGCCATCTCGCTGTCTGTGGCGAAAAGCTGAGCCAAGAACTTCTGTCGTGGTTTGACCAGCTCAGTTCCAATGTCAACGATGGCCCGGCGGTTTTGTTTGGCCGTGGGCTGATGCAGCTTGTCAGATACTAGAAAGTATGTGGCAGGCCTTGGGTAACCTGACTGACCTCGTTGAGTGCTTTCTGCCCTTCCAAACACACAGGCCGAGGCCTCAGTGGCAGTCCATCCGTCTCCTTGCCGACTGCGAGCGTCACCGGCCGTCCGGTCACCGGAACCGGTGAGTCCCAGAGTGGTGTACGCCATACCCCGTAGACTCCACAGCGACGCTCAAAACCTATCGAGGCCATGGCAATGGAGTATGCCTGACTTTCGTGGAACTTCGAATTTCTTCTCTGGGTGAGTCTCCAGCCAAACCCCACGAGGAGGTTCAAGTCAAGTTGTGCGCACCCCGCCCCTTTTCTTCCCCTCCCACCCTACACTGACGAGCCACCACTGAGCGACATCAACTCATCCGCAAGGCCCCGCCCACCTCCTCCCTTTCCCTCCGCGGTGGTAGGAACGGGAGTTTGTCATGGCTGCTGATGTGGTCGCTGCACTAAAGAGATCCCTAGAGACGATCAACCGCATATCAGGGGACGATATGTGTTTTGATATTTCGTCAACTCATCCGCACAGCTTCCTCCCTCCCCTAAACATATTCCCCCCTCTCAAACCTATCCGTATCGTAAAACGCTGCTGCCACCGTATTCCCGTTGAAGATCCGCCCATCTAGCTCATTTACCGCCTGCAAAATCGTCAGCATAACACACACCACACCCCCCAGAAGAAAGCCAAACTCACCCTCAGTGCAGACACAGAGTTTGTAAACCGAATAAACACCTGCCGGTTCTCCACATCAATGTAAAGCCGTTCCACACGGCCATACTTCTCGCCACATTCCTCCCCAATCTCCTGCCCCAGCCCGCTCTCCACCTCGTGCGCCAGGTCCGGCATGCCCTCCAGCATGTTGCGCAGCACCACCACGTCGCTCATGGCTCCGAACCGGGACGCCTCGCCGTCCTTGCGCGTGCCGCCTATGATGCGTGCTTTGTTCGCCGGGTCCGCCCAGCCGCCTCCGTCGGCGTCTGCCTTGCGTCGCCGCTTCTCTACCTGCACGCGCAGGGGGTCGAGGATGCCTGATTCGTCTACTCCGAGGCCCGAGCCTCGTGTCCATCCGTATTTTGACATGAGCCGCTGCGCGAATCCTGCCTGACCTGGCCGTAGCGACCGTGGCTCGTCCGAGGGTGTATCCTCTGGGAGAGCGTCGACGGGTGGGGGTTCGTCGTTGTCGGCTGCCTGCTGCTGTTGCGTGTTGCGCACAGGAGCGCGCGAAATGGTCGCCGCGCTCGTGGCAGGCTCCCCTGACGGAGGGGGCGGCGGAGGTGTCGGTGATCTCGGAGGAGGCGGCGGTGACACCGGAGGGGGAGCAAAGGCGTAGTTGGGCGGCGGTGCAAACTGGTCAAGAGGGTTGTCAGCTCGCGGTATTCGGACATCACCCTCTCTCCCCAAGGACTCACTATTGACCGGCCTCGTATCCTCCTCGCTGTCCTCGGTCGACGCCCGTCGTCGGCGGTGCCTGTATAGCACGGCCTTCCAGTCCTGCACCTCGCGGATGCGCTCGTCACTGCGCAGGTACTCTTCAACGTTTGTCGGCTTGGTAGGGTCGTAGAGCTCGTCCCAGTCCGTCTCGAGCTGATCGCCATGCCGCTTGGTCTTCTTCTTCTTTCGCCCGCCGCGTTGGCGCTTCTCGCCTAGCCCGTATCGCCACTCGTCCTCCTCGGTTGCCGCCCAGTCGGCGAGCGTGGTCTTTCCGGGAGGCGGGGCCGGTGTTGCTGATGCAGCGGCCGGAAGCGGGGCTGACGCGGTTGTTTGTGCTGTTGCTGCGGCAGCAGCGGCGGGCCTAGGGAATGTAGGCTTCGAGGGCCGAGCGGGTTTGGCCTGGGGTCGGCGGATGGGCTGGAAGCGAAGGGCTGGGGAACATGTGAGCGCGCGGCGCGTGGACGGAGGGGAGGGCGGTCAAGGACATGGATCTAGGGGTTTCCTGGCGGCCGAGGCATCCTTGGAGTCGCCGGATTGGCCGTAGCGGACGGGGGCGCTCGAGATTGTGGCCGATGATGCGTCCGCGGCGGGCTCGAGGAGGTTCGCGTAGAGAGACAAGCCTCCTCCCCGCGGCGGCGGGGGTGGTGGCGGTGCTGCCATGGCGGTCGTCGCACAATCTTCTTTGGGAGTGCTTTGCGTGGGCGTCGAGTTTCGGTGATGAGGTAAGGTAGAAGGTGAGGTAGAAGATGAGATGTGGTTGTGGTATGGTGGTGTTGAGGTTGTGATGCTTCCTGGTGTTGAAGCTTCGTCGAAATGTGTAACTGCCCGCCAGAGAACCAGGCAGTTGGAGCCGATTTCAGCGGGGCCCTTTAGCCCGGAAAGTGTAGCCGGCGTGAGGTCCAGCAGGGCGTGCGCTACTGCCGAGACGGGATGGCGGGCTCGAACCGCTGGAGACCCCTGGGCAACCCCTGGAACCCCTCAAAAGCAGGCCCTCCAATAGGTCACCCGCCTTGGATTCCCCGACATTGACCCGCCGGAAACCCACCCGAACGCCGGCCAAGACACTGCGACAGTGGACGCAAAGACAGACAGGGCAGGCACGAGTCGGGCTCTTGCCGGAGGAGCTCCATCAGGAGCTTCCATGCTTCAGGTTGGATGACGACTCGCTTTGCTTGGCTCGCTCTCTTCTCTTCGTCTCTCCAAATCTTCAAACACATTCTCTCTCATCCACGCTTCTTCATCTAATCCATTGCCATAATCTACCGGCCCCGACATCCCCCACGCGTCTTATCACCCTCTCCCACCACTCCATCGGCTCTAGTGCCGAGCACGCCATCCCGCTCTCCGTCTCAGAAATATCCATCGGCCCGGCGCCGTGTCTCCTTCTGCTCTGCCCATCCCTATCAGACACCATCTCTCACAGCACCACCACCACCAGACACTACCATGGCTCTGACACTCAAGACCGCTGTCAAGGGCAGCCCGTCCTCAACGGCCGTCATCATCCCCTCCAGGCCCACACCCTTGACCGTCACCTACGCCGATCTCGTCCGGGAGACGACTTCGTTCCAGCGCAAGCTCGCCGCTATCGGCATCACCCGCGGCTCGCCCGTGTCCATCGCCACCGTCAACTCGTACGAGTTCATCATTGGCTTCCTTGCCGCCTCGTGGCAGCGTGGCATTGCCGCCCCCCTGAACCCTGCCTACAAGCAGGACGAGTTTGAGTTCTACATCGACGACGTCAAGTCGGCCATCGTACTCGTTCCCCGTGGCGCATACGCTGCCAATGCCCCCGCCGTCCGCGCCGCCCAAAAGTTCAAGGCCACCATTGCAGAGACCTACTGGGACGCCACCAAGAACGAGGTCGCCCTGGACGTCAAGGAGCTGGGTGCCCTTACCGGCGCACCTGCCCAGCCGCTGCTCAGCCCCGAGGCCGACGATGTTGCCCTGGTGCTGCACACGAGGTGAGTGACCACAACTGAGTGAGTGAGATGTCAGAGAGAAAGACGCTGACCTGCCCGGGCATTCAGCGGCACCACCTCCCGCCCCAAGGTCGTCCCCCTCAGCCATGCCAACCTGACAAGGACCATGCGTGAGTGACCCTCTTCTGCCACCTCGGATCGTCCGCTGACCCCCTTCAGACAACATCCAGCAGACGTACCAGCTCACCGCACAGGACCGCACCATGCTGGTCATGCCCCTGTTCCACGTCCACGGTCTGCTGTGCGCCCTGCTGGCGCCCCTGCTTAGCGGCGGCAGCATGGTTGTGCCGACAAAGTTCTCAGCCACCGAGTTCTGGGAAGACTTTGCTACTCACGGCGCCAACTGGTACACAGCAGTGCCCACCATTCACCAGATCCTCCTCAAGAACCCGACGCCCAACCCGCTGCCTCACATCCGCTTCATCCGCTCGTGCTCGTCGCCGCTATCGCCCACCGTCTTCCACAAGCTTGAGGAGACGTACAAGGCCCCTGTGCTGGAGGCCTACGCCATGACTGAGGCCGCCCATCAGATGACCTCCAACCCACTGCCGCCCGCCCAGCGCAAGCCCGGCACTGTTGGCCTCGGCCAGGGCGTCGAAGTTCGCATCCTCAACGATCAGGGCAACGAGGTGGCCCAGGGCGCCGAGGGCGAGATTTGCATCAAGGGCTCCAACGTCACCTCGGGCTACCTGAACAACCCATCGGCCAACGAGGGGGCCTACCACCGCAACAACGGCTTCTTCCGCACCGGCGACCAGGGCAAGAAGGACGAGGACGGTTACATTATCATCACCGGGCGTATCAAGGAGCTCATCAACAAGGGCGGCGAGAAGATCAGCCCTATCGAGCTCGACAACGTGCTGACCCGCCACCCTGCCATTTCCGAGGCTGTCAGCTTCGCCATTCCCGATGACATGTACGGTCAGGACATTGGTGTTGCCGTTGTTGTCAAGCAGGGCGAGAAGCTGGACCAGGAGGAGCTCCGCGGATGGGTTGCCGACAAGCTGGCCAAGTTCAAGGTTCCCAAGAAGGTAATACCAGGGCCTGGCGTTTCCATTCGTCCAACCACTTTGCTAACCTTACGTGCCAGATTTACTTCACCGACATTATGCCCAAGACGGCCACTGGCAAGATCCAGCGCCGCATCGTGGCCGAGACGATGCAAAAGCAGGACGTGTCCAAGGCCAAGCTGTAGACGATAGACGGTAGAGTGTTGCATTTCGGGCGGGTAGAGATTAGAAGCCGAGCTAGAGGTCGAAAGCTAGACGCGAGTGTAGAATCTAGATTTGAGTTGTATAAAGATGTAGAGGGGAATACCACAGCCATCGATCTGTGCATCGTCCATCGTCGTGTTGAAGATCGCCACTCCCAGCCCATGCTCCTCATGCGTCCTTCTTCTCGCCACCCTTAGCCGCATCATCCTCGCGCGCCGCCTCGTCAGGCCCCTCGACGACGTGCTCCTCGACCCAGCATGACAGCCCATCGGCAGTGTCCCAGCGCAGCGGCTCGGCGCCGAGGCCGCGCAGATCAGGTTCCGGGTCTCCTAGGCTCGTCAGGCCATCGGAGAGGACCTCATTGCCGAGGCGACGTGCGTGTCTGTTGGCGTCGGTCAGGGTGGCGTAGACGGCGATGACGAGGAATTCTGAACTGGCCGAGTCGCGCCAGAGGACGAGGTAGACTGAGTTGGGCATCTGGGACGTGAGTGCGGGGTCTTGGGTTTTTGGTGCTTCTTTGCCAAGGAATCAAGTTGGGATGGAGATTTGAAGATCGGTGATGAATGTTGGAGGGCACGACTTGTCGCGGGGAGGTTCGGTTCATTTAGGCTTCTGTTTCTGACAGGACTGGCCCGAAAACTCGGCTCCTGCCGATCCAATAAGGGCAGCGCTAGGGGGGAATCTCATCGCACAGAGGTGGTCGTCATCATAGGGGCCAGGTCCTGATGCACCCCCTTCGCGTCATTACTGCTCAATACTACTGCATCCCCATGATCATCCCTCCATTAGCACTTACAACCTGCCCTGTGCACCACCCAGACTCAGCCGAGCACAACATGCCCACAACCCCAGCAATCTCATCGACATAAGCAGGCCTTCCCCCGGCCTCCTCCGCCTCTTCAACAAGCTCATCGGCATCAACACCCTTCCGCGCGCGCATGAGGGGCGCATGCTCAATAAACCCGCGAATAAACCTCTTAAACGCCGGCGGGTTACGAGCATACATATCCGTCAATACAGGGCCAGGGTTAATAGCGTTGACTGTAGCGCGCTCGGCGAGCTCACGGGCCCAGGTGCGCGTCATGGCTTCCAGAGCGGCTTTCGTGCCGCCGTACACAGCCTGCCCCGGGAAACCGATGGCCGAGGAGACGGAGGAGAGGCTGACGATGCGGCCGGAGCGGTCGGTGGGGAGGAACGGTGCGGCGGCTTGCACGAGGAGGAGGGGGCCGAGGACGTTGACGCGGTAGGAGGTGTCGAAGTCTTCGGGGGTGATGTCGGGGAGTTGGTTGTTGATGGCTACGCCGGCGTTGTTGATGAGGATGTCGATGCGGAAGGGGGTGGTGGTTGTGCAGAGGGCTTGGGTGTCGCGGATGAGTTGGGCTGGGCCGGTGGGGGTGCCGAGGTCTGCTTGAATTGGGATGGCGGTGATGTTGTATTTTTCGCGGAGGGATGTCGCGAGTGAGTCGGTTGCGGAGCGGGATGAGTCGGAGGTGTATCCGAGGATGAGGTTGCAGCCTTTTGCGGCGAGGTTCTCGGCGATAGCAGCGCCGATGCCTGTACAACTTAGCGAGTATACTTTTTGGTTCTGAGGGTACACACCTCTACTCGCGCCGGTGACGATACCGAGCTTTCCTTCAAGAGAGCGAGTCATTATGAAGTGGGATGGTGTTGTACAGTGAGAAGATGAGAGGAATGGTGGTGAACATTTGGAGCGAGATGAATTTCTCTTAAGAGTCCACCCGCCTCACACTTTTGACCCATAGTACCCCCGCGGCCTCGAACTAAAAAGGAGACACACCCAGGCCCAAAGGAGCGGCGTCTGGGGAACGTTACCCATCCTCGACATCCATCCCATCTGACGCGGTGACAACCCCACCAAAATGCCCCGCGATGCCCTCGTCTCGCGGGCCTCCCACCCTTCGCCAACCGGCCAACCCCCCTTACATAATCAAGACCCCTCACCCCGTGCAAATGCGGGGCTCACACATGTCTACCATGTGCAAACCCCCCAGCTCTCAAATCTTCCCCGACCCTCGTCCATTCGGTCTGGTGCAACCACCACCACCACCTCTTTCCCACGAACAACCACCACACCCCCCCTCAGCCTCGCCGATCAGCCTCGCAACAACCCAATCGCCCATCCACCACCCTCCCCTCCCGAAAACCACTTCCTCCCCCACAGACCGCCCGCCATGGACATCCGTCTCCTCCGGTCCTCCGACCTCCCGCTGATCCAGCACGCCAACCTCGAGAACCTCCCCGAGAACTACTTCCTCAAGTACTACCTCTACCACGCCCTCTCCTGGCCCCAACTCTCCTTCGTCGCCGTCGACGCCTCCCGGCCCCCCAAGACCCCCTACGACTACCCAAAGATCGTCGGCTACGTCCTCGCAAAGATGGAAGAAGAGCCCTCCGACGGCATCGCCCACGGCCACATCACCTCCCTCTCCGTCATGCGCACCCACCGCCGCCTCGGCATCGCCGAGAAGCTCATGCGCCAGTCCCAGCTCGCCATGGTCGAGTCCTTTGGCGCCCGCTACA
The DNA here is from genome assembly GCA_014635975.1 of Plectosphaerella sp. P0831. NCBI lineage: Eukaryota > Fungi > Ascomycota > Sordariomycetes > Glomerellales > Plectosphaerellaceae > Plectosphaerella > Plectosphaerella sp. P0831. The sequence goes on along the minus strand of JACAFV010000060.1, from coordinate 165,750 downwards.
TCAGCCTCCACGTCCGCGTCTCCAACCAGGCAGCCATCCACCTCTACCGCGACACCCTCGGCTTCGCCACCGACAAAACAGAGGCAAAGTACTACGCCGACGGCGAGGACGCCTTTTGCATGCGTCTCGACCTCGAGGAGACCCGTCGCCGTGTCGAGGACGCTCGTAAGGCCGAGCGTGACGCGCACCCCGACGAGGGCGAGGCTGTGGGCGATGTCGGTCGCGACCCGGAGAAGGACGCTGGCGCAGACACTATGAAGAAGGTCAAGGTTGGCCGTGGCCTCGGTGTTGGCGAGCTGGTTGAGAAGAACGAGACGAACTAGGTGTGGGCGATACATATACTGCGGACATGAGGCCGGACACGGAGGAAAGCATAGAGCAGGGTGATCAAAAGCGTTCAAATACATCTCATGAGACATGCCGCGCCAGCGAACCGAAGGAACAGGCCACGCAGAAGCAGATGCTTGTATTACCTTTCGGGGAACATGCCCCACGCTTAACCAACATGCCATGACAGGGCATCTACTTCTACCGCACACCCACCTGCCTCCGCTCCTCCTCTTCGAGCTCCCGTGCAAACGTCTCGTCCGCCTCCATCTTCAGCTTCTCCACCTTCTTCAGCAGCTCGTCCACCTCCGTCTCGAGCTCCCGCAGGCTTGCCCCCGACCCTTCTCCCGACGGCTGCCCACCCTCCTTCTCCATCTTTACTCCCGTCTCCTTCTTGTTCTTCTCCTCCGTGTCCTCCCTCGTGGTCTCACACATTTGATCCATTTTTCGGGCCAACTCCTTCTCCATCTCGTCGAGCTGCTTGAACTTGGCTTGCGATACCTCGTGCGGTTTCTTCGCCGGCCCCGCCCCTGTCTGAGGCGACTGCCTTTGCGGGCTTGCCTGCTGTCCTTGACGCGAGCTTGCTCCCGGCCCTTGGTTTTGAACGTCACCCTGCGACTCGTCCGGCCCCCAAGAGCCTGGCATCGGCGGGTGTGGTGGGAATGGAGGCCCATGACCTCGTCCGGGACCCATACCGAACCCTTGTCCGAAGCCGGGCGCGAATCCAAACGGCGGAGCTCCTGGCGGAGGACCACCGCCCCAGGGGCCGGGCCCGAACGGCGGGAGCCCGCGAGGCGGATGAACACTTGGGCCGGGAACGCCCCTAACAATGCCAGGAGGTAGCCCGCCGGGCATGCTCCATGACCCGCCCCGTCCGTGTTGCGGATGCCGTTCGGCCTGCTTCTGAGCCTGTCGACTGTCCCGGCGCTCCCTCTTTTCTTGCCGCCGTTGCGTTCGTCTGTGTCTCTTCGCCTCACGTCTCACGCTTCGTTGCGCCCGTCGCAGTGTCCGCCACTCATGCTTCAACGACTTGATCTCCGCTTTGAGCGCCCGCTTATCGATGTTGCCTTGTGGGTACTCGACCTCCTTACGTCTCGCTTCCCGCAGCTCAGCCTGGAGACGCTGCACATCCTGCTTGGTGACCTGCCTCTCCGGTGTAATTAACCAGCTCTGCAGGGTTGATCGGTACACAGGAATCTGTGCGGCGTCGAGCTCATCGTAGTCGGGGAGAGAACCGAGGCTAGAGGTTGAGGAGGTCGAAGAGCTCTTTGAGGAGATGGACGAGCCAGACCGCGAGCGCCGTGGCGGACCTTGCTGCTGGGGATGAGGGTGTGCTCCAGAGGGTCCACGGCTGAGGTTCGGCCGGCCGGGCGACGAATCGTGGAAGGGACTCTGAGCTGGAGGAAAGCCCCCAGGAGAAATACCGGCCTGGGGAGAAAAGCCTGGCTGGGGCCCCATGGGTGGCGGCGGGTGAGCCGGAGGAAGATACTGTGTCCCTGGATACTCGGGGTTGGGCCCGCCACTGAACATGCCCGAGCCGACGACAACATTGTCTCGATACCGGAGGCCGTTGGTATCAGCCACCAGACCACCTAGTCTGAGCCCGTTGCGGTCTGCTGCGAGCGAGTTGCCAATGTAAAGGCCGTCGTCATTCATACGGATCCCGGCAAAACTGAACCCGGACCGCGGCTGCTGCTGGTAGCCCGGGCCCCAGGGGAATTGCGGCGGACCGACGAGAGGTGGAGGAGGATGCGGGGGCGGCTGGTACTGCCCTTGAGGTCGATGCAGTGGTGTGTTGTGGTCGCTTCCCGAGTCCCAAGCCCCCGGCATTTGCGGGCGGTGATTCTCCTGCCCTGGGACGGTCGAGTCAAGGACGAGGTGGACATTCAAGTGGCGAGGTAGGAAGAACCCTTGATTCCACTCGGACGTAACACACGTGGCCTCCCGTCTTGCTTCTGCGACTGAGGCGGCGGTTGGCGTAGCGGTGTCGCTATTTGAGGTCCGGAGACGTTCTAGCTGGGTCGACGCATGGCTCCTGCCGCTGGAGGACGCAGGTCCCGACGTAGTGCCGGAGGCAAGGCTCTCCTCTTCGGCGCGAAGTTTCCGGCTCAGGACCTCATCGTTGCTTGTAGCGGTGTGAGCCGGTAAGAGGAAGTTGAGAAAGGTCTGCCAGTCGGCTGGAAGGACATCCCTTGCGGCCCAGGCTTCGGGGAAGGGAAAGTCATCCGGTCGAGAAGATAGTGAGACTTTGACAGTATGTGCGAGAATCGGACCAGGAAAGCCGTTGGGAGGCGTGGGCCGAGACTCGAAGTATGCCTCTGCGGCTGGGGCGGAGGATGACGGCGGTAGGAAGGAGTCGTTGGTGCTGCCAGTGCGTGGTGTCAATGGCGGCGTATAGACGAGGTCGCTCTGCGATGAGCCAATGGAGGTGGGTGGGCGAGACCTCGAGGCCGTGGACTCGCCGGCGACAGAGGGTGCAGCCTGGGAGGTCGCTGGCGTCCGTCCTTCAGATGACCGGCTTCCGGAGCCAGCATTGGAGTAGATGTCTGTCTCAGAGTACGGCGGCGGCGGTGCCTCGTTGCTGTCGGGGAGGTTCATGTCTGGCGGTTGGCTGGGATGCAGCGATGAGTGATTCACTGAATGTCGTATTACGTGTTATAGTTGTGGTGAATGGTGGAAGTGAAGTATTTGGTGAGAGTATGATGATGAGTCCTCGAAAGCTACTGGTGAGAGAGGCAAAAAACCCGGGGTCGTCGAGGAAATGGCCGAGCCAAGTAGCAGTCGACTAGGTACTTTAGGTAGACAATAGAAGCGTCGGTTCGGTGTCACTTCAGGGTGTTCGGAAAGGACGGGTGAGGATGATGATTACGGCGAGCCAGGCAGCAGAGGAGGGCTGGGGCTGGACCAAGGTACTGTAGGTTGGGAGGTGTGAGACGTTGCTTCAACGTCGGGAGCCCGATGACAAAAGACCGGGCGCCGCTTCACTGCAAGATGGGGAAAAGAAGGAAACCAGTGACCAGGCTCTGCGATAGGCTGGTTGGGCCAGAGCTGCATGTGCATGTGCCGTTGGACTGGGCTGGGCGAGAAATGGAAAGTCCGGACTGCCCCTCAGTCGGCAGGAGCGACTTGGGGGTGGGTGGAGGTGCCAGCCTTTTTTGTTCCTTCCAGGGGTAGCATCATGACCCTGCCTAAAGCAGACAGCCCGACTTTTGTCCCGCCATTAGCTGGCCCTTGGCATGTCGTCGTCTGTTTTCCACGACTACGAAACACCATCGGCGGCCTCATCTTGCTGGCATCAACAGACAGCGAAAAGAAAGCCTCGAGTCACTGCACTGCGGCCACCACGATGAGGGACACGACAGGAGGCTCGGCTCTGCACGGCAACCCCACCCTCGGCGGTTGCATTCGTCGGCGCCCAGCCCTACGCAACACTCGGGGACCCCCTCACATGTTTCGTTTGCCAGACAGGGCTTCCATGATTTTTGTCTACCCGCGATGCTGGAGATGGCCGTCATCCGCTACGAGTATAAGCCTCGTCATCCCGTCAATTCTCGGTCCTCCTCTCCCAGGAACCAAGCAAAGTCCCCGGCGCTGCCGGCTGCCAAACGGACACTAACCCAACGGCGCCGAAGAGCCCTAGCCAGAAGCCCCGGCACGGCGCTGCCGCAGCCCACATCGCTGACGCGGCCTCGGTAGGCACCACTGCACAAGCACCCAAAATGCCCCTCCATTGACCTCTGCGAATGCCTCACAGGGCTTCAAACTCCATCAGCTTCCGCCCGCAGTGCAGGGCTAAATGCCGGCAGGGCAGACGGCAAGGCAGACTGCCATTCATCCATCATACATGACATGACAGCACACGCCGCCGCAAGATCTGGGCCACCCCTGACCGGCTGAGAGCTGCGGGCGGCTTCACTTGGAGGTGCATGCCGGCCCTGGCAGCTCCGGGGTTTATCATTCGCTCCGTTCCCGATGCGCCTCTTTATATGCTGCATGCCAGAGCCTCTCTCCTGAAACGCGTGCGCGTCTCTATTTCCAAAGCTGAAAATCAACGTCCTCCGGCTTGTAGTGGTCGGCAATAATGCTCGAAAGATGATTCCGCGAGTGGGCGCCCCTGTGTTTGGTCAATGGGGGTCTCTTGACTGGTCAGTTCGAGCAACTTACAGGTTCGTGATATATGTGTCGACGAGCTCTGGCGGCACAAGCTCCGTCACAGCGCTCCGCACCTCAACGCCGTTGACGAGGCTGCCGTCGGCGAAGCTCGCCTGCGACATGGAGCTCCCCCACTCGATCAGGCTCTCCTCGGTCGCGGCGCTCTCGGGGCTCAGCTTGTACACGCCGCTGAGAACGATGACGGGGTTGCCGCGCTCCTTGGCCGCCCGTGCGATAAGTCCAGCGCCAGCGTCCGTGACGACCGCTCCATTGGCGAGGACTGACCGCGCGCCAAGAATCACCTTGCTGATACGCGACATGTGTGCCGTCAGTCCGCCGTTCATAATGTTGATCGAATCGATGCCGACTGCCGCCAACTTGCGACGGAACGAGGCGTAGGGTGCCTCGTCAGTTACGTCTCTTGGGGGCTCGGTAGCGATGAGCACGGTAAATCGCCGGCGCGTGGCCGCGCGGAGAATGAACTTCTGCACCGTAGGCGACGGCTGGTGCACGAGCACGTAGTCCTTGGGGTGAATCTGCACCTCTGCCGAGGACGCAATCTGGTCGTCTGCCTGGCTGATCTCATCCTTGATCTCTTCAATACCGTCGATGACCTCCGACCTAAGGGCGTTGATCTTTGTGTTCTGGGGGCCGCGCATCGGGGTAGATGTGCCCGAGTCGCGGAGAGAGCCCACTGACGGCGTCAGGGCCGACGGCGCCGCCTCGAGCAGTGACAGCAGCGTCTTGGGCACGGAGAAGGAGCTGACCGATGTCAGGGCACCAGGGCGCACCGGCCGGGGTCCGCTGGAGATGTAGTCGGCGCCGGCGTCCTGCTTTGCATATGTCGACGCGGGGAACTGGTTGTTGTGCTTAGAGGGGTCGGGGACGGCAGCGCTGGGTGTCAGCGCCACGTCGTCGTCTTCGTCGTCATCACCATCGCCTCCCTCGTTGCGATCCTCGGCAGCCTCGTCGCGGATCAGGCCCAGCACGCGCCGGACAATATTGCCAATAGCCAGCTCTCTCGGCTGGGCCGAGACCAGCCGGCAGCCGACCTGCTGGACCCTCTCGAGCATGTGGTCGGCATCGAGGAATTTCGTCTTGGCCACGACTTGGAGGAGGATGTGGGCTGTGGCAACGGCGCACGCTTCGGATCCCTGGACCTGTCGCCGCTTCAGCAGGCTTGGAGATGTCAGCGGTGGGGGTGTATTCGAGGGAGGGGCAGCCGGGAGGGGCACTCACGAGATGAGGCTGTCAATTGAGGCATCGAGGGGCTTTCCCTTGAGTGACTTGAGGTATCTCTCCAGCTCGGAGATGCTGACTTTGACAGCCGCCATGGTGGGAGCGCGGGTGGTTGTGGGTAGGTCGGATCGCAAGTCGCTTTGTGGTAGGGTATGGGAGGAGTGGTCGGTCAGGGTCTAGGGCCGGGAGAGGGAGGTAGGTTGGTGGAAAAAACTTGGAGAATAATCCAGACGTCTTTGAAATGTGTTCAATGCGTTTCGTGCTCTTTGAAGGTGTGGCGGGAAGCTGGGGCGGCGGCGGCGCAGAATTGACGATGGGTGCGATCAGTGAGTGACTCAAGGACGAAGCTCGGATTTCGTGAATTGGGCGACCACATCCCACCAAAAGGTACGTACCGCCTTCCAGAACAACGGCAGGGAAATGGGCGCCATTCTGGAAGGGGACTAGTGTGGGTAGACTGGTTTGCGATCACGTGAATCGGGGGGCCAAATATTGGAGGGGTTCATTCAGATCCAGTTGAGAATGTTCACAGGCGGCAGGAAGAAGTAATTCTTCTGCCTAACAAATATTTCCATCAGTTTGTTTCCGGTCAGCCAATTAATCCATGTTCATCAGCCATACAGCTGCAGTTGTGACAACAGATATCTGCAAGTCAACTATCAAATCGTGGACCAATCCAATCCAATGGAAGCCCGGTTGCCAGCGGATGAAATGCTCCAGGGTCCGAGGCCATTTACTTTCTAGGCGCCCATCCCGTCGGCCCCGGAAAGCTGTCCTGTTTCGGTTGCAATTTACCTTTAGAGCTAATATACGCCCCGTGGACGACTCAGACAACCAACAGCATAGCCCTCAGTGGACAATCTGGAAGCCTGCGATGGAGAACTGCTCGCAGAATCCGACCCGACAACTGAAAGGTGTGGTGGAAGAGCCTCGGCGACAATTACGTAGGAGGAGCCTGGGCGGATCGAATGCGATGCAGGGCGGGTCTGGCTCCACTGGACGACCACCCCGAAGGAGCAGTGCCGTCAGCACACAGGGCAGAGGCCGCAGAGTGACAGGCACGGCCGGGAACACGTGAACGACCCGCGACCCTCCACCGGGCTCGATCAGGCCAGAGACCAGACCACGGGGGCACCTAGGCACCGCAGATGGTTCCCGACTCTACCTAGCGCCGTCCCCCTCCAGCACTGTCGACCCCCCAAACCAAAGGAAGCTGTTGAGCATTCCAGGTTCCTCCTCCACGTCCGTCCCGGCTTTCCTCCCACGCCCGCGTCCCTCGCCTTCGAAACGTCTCTCCCCTACCTTTCTGTGTTCCTGTACACTCACGTCGCCCGTTCAGTACAAACCACCCATTCCACGGCGCCGGCCTTCTTTTTATTTTTAATCCCCCCCCTTCCAATTCTCGCAGGACATCACAACACGACTCCCCTCTCGGCGTGTCCATCCCCCCACCCTCGGCTCTTTTTCGACTGCAATCACGAGGACTTTCTCAACAGAAGTGTCCCGAGGTCGACCTCCAAGAGCCCCCCTTCCATCCACACCCGCCCGCTCCCGTCGCATAATTCCCATCGACGAAGCAAAAGCAGGGAGAGACGAATCGACCGAACATCATTACCTTTCGACCACCCGCATGGCGTACATTTGATCCCTTCCTTTTTGCATTCACCGACGACAATCCTTCACGGCGAACGAAACAACAGCGTCAGCACCACCACCACCTGAGGCTTCCTCCCTCCGTCGACGGACCACCGAACCACCCATCGACGACTCCCAGCCGAACTCGAGGCTGTTCCCATTCACTCGTTTCAACGCCGGCACTTCTGCTCCCGCCATCTATTGCCCTTCCGGGTGTGGCGAGAGCTCTTCTCCCTACACGGCGCGCGACACCAAAATTCCCGAGTGTCCCGTTTGCTGCATCCGTGTCGCATCCCGAACCAAGCCGTCCGAGAAACCTCGCCTGATGGACTGAGGCACACAAAATCAAAGATGAATTCTCTGAACATAATCACCGCGCGCGTCTCGCCGCCGCCCAGCCCGGGCCCCTCGCGCTCCAACTCATTCGGACCCATAGGTCTGACGGTCGAATCCGACGATGTCGACGACGCCGACAGCCTCCTCCTGGACGAGAAGCGTGGCGACTGTGCCGTTGAGGACGCGCCTATGTCCGAGAAGCCTGCCGAATCTAACCAGGACGTTGAGAGCTTCGAGGTTCCAGGCGAGCACGTCGCGAGCGTGCGCTCGACCTCCTGGCATGCCATCCCGCGGCGCATCGCCGCCAGCTTCATCAACTCGATCCGTTGGGTCCTATCGACGCTCACCGCTCCCGGCGTGTATCTGTTCGCCTTTCTCTGTGACACCTCGGGCGCCTTTGCCCCCTTCTCCCAGCTCAAGCGGCTATTTGGCACATATGACAACCCCAAGGTGGCCGCGGGCCATGCTCACTCTGGCGGCTTTGACGAGAAGACAGGCCTGCAGTCTGCGCACGGCGGTGCCGCTGGCTACGGTACCATGCCGTCGTCCAGACGGATGGCTTCGTCAGGTTCTTCGTCGTCCGGGCTCTCGTCTGAATCCGAGTCCGACCCGGACGGCAGACATGCCCGCCGCGACCCCTCGAAACGACACACGCGCTCCAAGACGCTCCACGACGCGGAAGAAATCGCCCCGTCCCGGAGGTCTATCCGCATCAAGCTTCACAGCGAGGGAGCAGCCGGCGGCAAGCATCGCAAGTCACAGTCAGTCAGCGCACGCGCCAAGGGAGACGCCGTCTCGGACATTTCGGCCCAGCTCAAGTCACCAACGTCGCCCGCCGGCGCTGGCGCCTTGACAAAGTACCCGAGGACCCCTGCGCCGCCCCGGCCGCTGATCCCGCGGCGACAGCCTTCGTACCTCAACCTTGAGCCCGTCGACCGCAAGCACATGAAGACACTGATCCTGGACCTCGACGAGACGCTGATTCACAGCATGTCCAAGGGCGGCCGCATGAGCACCGGCCACATGGTCGAGGTGCGCCTCAACCAGACGTACGTGGCTGCCGGTGGGCAGCAGATGTCGCTGGGGCCGCAGCACCCCATCTTGTACTGGGTGAACAAGCGGCCCCATTGCGACGACTTCCTGCGAAGGGTAAGCTTCTTTGGGAAGCCTCTTGTCCTCGCGCGTGCATGCTGACGGATATCCCAGATCTGCAAGTGGTACAACCTCGTCGTCTTCACGGCTTCGGTGCAGGAGTACGCCGACCCGGTTATCGACTGGCTCGAGTCGGAAAGGAAGTTCTTCTCGGCGCGCTACTACCGCCAGCACTGCACGTTCCGCCAGGGGGCCTTTATCAAGGATCTGAGCTCGGTCGAGCCGGACCTGAGCAAGGTCATGATCCTCGACAACAGCCCCCTGAGCTACATGTTCCACCAGGGTATGTTTTCCCCCTTGTTTTTCTGTCCAGGCACTGACGAGATGTAGACAACGCCATCCCGATCCAGGGTTGGATCAACGACCCGACGGACAACGATCTTCTGCACCTAGTTCCACTGCTCGAGGGGCTGCAGTACGTGTCGGATGTGAGGGCGTTGCTGGCTCTCCGCGGAGGCGAGGATGGTCAGCACATGGCATGACGGGAGAGAGACTTTGACATAGACGGTGGGGGAGTAGGAGAGAAGCGACTTCAACGTCGCCGCGGCTTGTGACGACGTGTACCGATAAGACGTATGGGTTTTTTTTTTACCAGCGGGCCGGGGCGCTTTTGGGGAGCTCTCCGACACGCGCCTGGGACAGCGGGCATAATAGCGAGAAAAGATCTTTTCGCGTCTTCTACCTCACGGTCGTCCTGGCGTGCACATGTCAGGGGGGGTGATGCTACTCTTTAAGCAGTGCAGAGGCTCTGGCCAGGGGTCAAGGGTTTAACACCATCACACCCTCACAGGAACGGGAAGCAGAAGCCTGTGAAATTGGAAAGACATGGTGTGTGGCACTGTGGCGGGCACGAGGGGCGGTGTTCCTGAGGCTAGGCGCTGGCCGCATGCAGCTGGCCACGGACAGGCATGGAGAAACTTGGCCCGTAGCGCGTGTCGCGCGTGCCCCCGCCGTCGCGATCACGATGACCACCACCCCGATGGAGATCACTAGGGCAGCACGCCAACCATGCGTGATGGCATTTGGTATGGGAGAAAGGACAGGCTCGGAGATGCTGAGGGGCCTCGGAGCAGCAGCACAGCACAGCCACAGGAGATCGAGGCCTGGGCGGGCCGATCCTCTCATTACCCGAATCAGGGAACCTGGCGGTGGACCATGTTGCACTGGAGGACAAGCTCCGAGAAGCAAAAAAAGGGAGATGAAACTGATCTGATGATGGGGCGACCTGAGCAGAGCAGCAAGACGGGAGAGCAGGGGGACGGCTGGCAGTGGGAAAGCTGGAAGCTTGTCTTGCCTGCGGCAGGAGCAGGGGTTCTAAAAGGGGAATAGCGGGGGCCGGGGAAGGTTACAAGCCACTGGTGACATCACCGGCGCAGGTGACGACACCAGCTTGGCCTGGCCTGGCTGGATCCCCCCTCCCGCCCCTTTTGCCCGGGAGATGGAGTGCCCTCTCTTTTTCCCGGGATGGAGCTTTGTGGGAAAAATAAGTCGTAGGGAGAGGAAATGCATTAGTTTCGTAGCTCTAGGGTGCGGAGCCTGACCAGGGTTAGGGAGCGACTTGGATGGAGGTGAAGGTTGTGGCGACGGGATGATGTAGCGCGCTACTAGGGAGGGAGGAGCTATGGCCTGGGGGGTTAGGTCCAGCCAACCAACCCGGGCACGGCAGCTGCGTGATGATGATGATGAAAGAGGGCGCTACACTCACTTGGACTTGGACTGCCAGAGCGGCGGCGTGATGGAATGACCCCATTGAAAACAGGACCGCGTCTATCCGGGGGTTGGTAGGTACATCCCCTCAGGCGCGGGATGCTGCAGTAGCACGAGGTCACTCTGCCATCATTCATGCTCTTTCGTCACTGTGGGAGGGGGGTGGCCCGGAAACCGCACCTTCCCCCATTCCAGGTCTCAGATACCCTTCCTTCCCCCCCTTTTCCCTCGGCTCTCAGCTCCCCCCGTTGTGCCGCCAGCTCTTCATAAAAGGGTTTCCGTCCCCCCCTCCGTCATCATTTTCTTTCTGTCGTCACAGTACCTCAAACAAACAAGCAAACAAAACACCAACAACCACTTCCTCACCCATCACCAACCTTCACCATGTCTCTGCACTGTGAGTAGTGTCTGGCGTGGAATCTGATGCTGTGGATGGATGATAAGCTTCCCTGCTGGATTGGCTCGTGATAGTGCCATCCTCAGGATGCTCTCGTCCAGCTTCCACTCCATCAAGCTCCATCGACGTGAATCGTACTGACACCTCCAAGACCTCCCCCCCGTCAAGCCCTCGGCCATCGCCCTCGGTACCATCTTCAACCAGACCGCTGAGCTCGCCGGTAAGCTTCCCCTCCCCCTTCCCTTCACCTCACCCATCCCAAGCTTCCCCCGCTCACACATGCTCCAGTCCTCACCCCCCTCTTCGGCGCCACCTACCAGCGTGCCAAGTCCGCCAACACCAAGGAGGAGTTCATCCGCTCCAAGGAGGCTGCCGGTGCTGCCGCCGCCTGGGGCACCTCGCTCATCGGTTCCGCTCTCCAGTCCTACGGTGTCGGCGCTCTGATCAACGCTACCGGTACTCTCTCCTACAAGGGCGCCGCCTACCTCGGCGGTCTCATCTTCGCCGCCACTGCCGCCCCCGGATACATCTCCCAGGTCCTCATCGAGAAGCGCCCCATCGACACCGTCGGCGTCAGCGTCCTGGCCAAGGTTTTTGAGACTGTCGGCCTGTCCGTCTTCCTCACCTGGTGGGGCACTCGCACCAACCCCTTCAACTAAGGGAGATTTGGTGCCGTTGTACGAAGTGACGGATTAGTGGTGGACAGGGTCTGCCTTTGTGTTAATAGTCCCGGATTGGGAGGCCATGGAGTTTAGAGAATGAATTGAGTCAAACCAACACATGAAGCGTCCTCCCGCCCTGCCTCGTGTCAAATGTGCAACGTCCAATGCCCAGCAAGCGCAAATGGTCATCATGTTGATCTAAACCTCAAACAGCACCCTAACGCCGATACCTGTCCGAATGTGTCCGTGCCCGGCATGGCCAGAAGGTATAATACAGAACCATACCCGCACAGCTGGCATCACGCCAGCCTCCCCGATGCCCGCGCGGCGTCTAGGGCGACTCCCTCTCGATCTTTTTGGACACCCGCGGCCTTAGCAGGGAAGAGTGCTCTCACTTGTTGTGCTTGGCGTGCCCAGAAGTCCTCTTACGCTTGGCGCTGGAGCCCTTGCGCTTCAGAAATCCTCCACGCTCACCAGACTCCTCAAGCTCATCACCTCCCTTTGCCTCGCATTCCTTGCCATCGAGAAACATGCCCACGCCGCCGCTCCAAGAGGCACCCTATGCCCAGAAGGACTGCTTGGCCGTCTCCTTCTGCACCAGCTTGACCAGCGCGTCGTACACGTCCTTGTAGTCCTCGCCATCATCCTCGCCGTCGTCCTCGGCCGACTTCTTCGCGGCCTTCTTGGCGTCGGCGCCCGTCCGCGTCTCCATGACCATGACGACCGACGTGGGGCGCTTCGTCTTGGCCGCGGCGCCGAGCTCGGCGCGCGAGGGCACAAAGATGTACGGGACGTTGTGGTCCTCGCACAGAACGGGCAGGTGAGAGATGACGTCGGCGGGGGAGATGTCGGCGGCGATGATCAGGACGCCGGGGAAGGTGGTGCGGCCGGGGGCAGCGGGGGGAGACTTGCGGAGAGTCTTGACGACCTCCTTGACACCGCGCTTGAGGGTGTTGTTCTTGGCGGCTGGAAGGCGTTAGCATGCGGACGTCTGTGTTTTTACTCTGCTGTCAAAACTCACCCTTGCGAATGGCCTTGAGGACCTTCTTCTGGGCCTTGTCGTCGGCCAATGGCACGGCAAACGGCACCAGGGCGCCGGGGACGGCGGGCTCGACCTTCTTGACGCCGGCAGTGTCGACGACAACGACGGGCGTAGCAGCGTCGGTGGCCTCGGCCTCGATGTGCTCCTCGACAGCGGCGGCGAGCTTCTCCTTCTTCTCCTTCTTGTCCTTCTTATCCTTCTTGGACTTGCTCACGCCGTCGGCCTCGGACCTCTTCTTGTCCTTCTTCTCCTTCTTGTCGGGCCTCTCGGACGCCATTGCTGCGATTGTGGAAATTGGAGAGGGGTGAAGTGTGATTTGTTTCCGACGGGACGATATCCTCGAATCCTGGTGTTGGGTTTCGAGGGCGGCAATCAAGGGCGTGTCGGTCGTTGCTGGGCGGTCGTCGGTTCACGGCGGTGCGATGGGCCTTCAATTGGAAAGCTGGAAATTTTTCGTCTGCCACTTTTTTTGCGGGGAGCACACAGTGCCTGCAGCAGCCGGGCGGCCAGTGGCTGGCGGCGGAAATTTCGTCGGCGCCCCAGAAGATCCGTGCCGCAGGATGTGTCAGCAGTCACGTGACAATGGGTGGTACGATGAGATGCGATGACGAGATGAAGGATGCACAGATGGATGGATGGATGGGAATTGATAGCTAGAAATAGTTGGAAACAATTGTTTGACTGTCCTCTCGCTTCGCGGGTACATGCACTGCCAGTCCTGGTGGCCCATCAAGCGCGAGAGAGCAGCCCTGCTAGAAGTCGAGTGAAATGCCAGAAGCATGATCAGACAACAGAATCACACGCAGCAGATAACAAATGAACCTCTCCATCTTCTTCGATCGCGTCTATTCCGCTCTCCGCTCAGCTGATGTACAAGTGTTTGACACAAGAAAGCTCCCTCGTCTAGTCATTGAACTGATTCCCCGGCCTGCAGGCTTACTCCTCCTCCTCAGCGAACTCAGCCAGACCAGCCTTGGAGTTGAGGTACTCGTTGCTATCAATGGTCAGTAGGTGTCCATCGAATGGTATCTCCCATCGGTGCTCGTTCGCGCCAACTCACCGGTGGATGGCCCAGTCCATGGCGTAGTAGCCAATGACCATGGGGGGAACGATGTAGAGAACCTGCGAGCGGAAACGGCGGAAGGTGTTGAAGACGGCGTCGTGGGCCGCGTGCGCGAAGGGGTTCTGACGGTTGGCGGAAAGGCCGTAGGTGATGATGCCGCGCTGCTTCTGGCCACCTGTAGATGGGTCAGCGAACTGGTCTGAGGCGGTGTGGTATTCCAGATACGGCAGCGAGTCGGTAGAGAGCGAGGGTGGGCATGGCATCGATATGCACTGCCCTCATCCTCGTCCTCATCCACAACTCCTGCCGCATCCATCGTGTTTCTCCTTCGCTCGTCGTGTCGGGGTATTCATTCGTGTCGGGTAACGGGTAAGACTAACCAATCGATCCCCAGTCGCCGAGGAAGCTATTCGCAGCGTCAGCAAGCTATCCAGAACATAATCCAAAGCAATTGACCCCTAGCGCCGCCGTCCGCCTGTCCTCCGCGGCCAGACGAAAAGGCGCACCAGCTAGGCGTCATCGCACAGTCGCGGGCGTGTAGTATTGCTTACTGGCCGAACTTTCCCTGGGGAACGCCGCCGCCGCCGCGCAGTGCCTGAGTAGGTCGCATTGTGTCGATTTCGGTGTGTATGGGTGACTGCCGAGGGGTGCGAAGTCGAATGTTCGGGGGGTGGGAGAGGTGCTTGAGGTCGGTCGGGATTAGATGGAAGCAATCGGGTGAGGTCTCGAGAATCTTTGACATTCCCGTTTTGCCGAGGAGGACCCGACGCCCGCTTATTTGTGGTCGCTCTGGTTGGCTCGGGCTCCACTGGCGGGCGAGACGACATGTCGCGGTTCAGCTGAAAGGGGGGGCACATTTCAAGCCTCGATTCTTGCTTCACTCACTGCGCAAGGTCACAGCAATTGGTGGCCTTCAAAATCGGCTCAATCTGTGTATGTTTCCCCAAGCGGGAGTCATCTCAGGCAGGTGGAAGGACTACAGCAGTCCAATCTTTGGTTCACAACTCCACGTCTTCTGTCGGAGGCGGTGGCAGCCTGCCCTGCGGGTCACGGCTCGCTCCTTCCGGAGATTGAGACTGGCAATCAATTGATTACTGGTTCAATTGAAGGCGAACGCGATCCAATGTGCTCGTTCCTGAAGAAACCCTCGGTTGTTCACCATCGTCTACCTAGGTTCAAGCGCCGACCTGGTCAGGAGGGGGAGCTGCCGACATCGACCCTTTGATGTTTCTAATCTCCTTAAGTCCCCCATTCCACCGTGACGGCTGTCATCACAGAGTGATAATCCGGGGATTAAACTGTCCATATAGCAACATTTTGCCTTGCGTGCGACGGCGGCCCTCGATCATCGTAAGGTATTCCCCACCCGCGGTCTTTCCCAGCGCCCCTTTTCCCAGCCAGCAATGCGGGCGTGTGGCCGAAATGCATGCAAGCCAAACCGGCGAGTTTTGCATAGCTCCTCTTGTAGTATTGTCAGCGATCGCCAGAACAGACTCTTCATGTATCTGCCATCCTCAGAACTGCGTGGAAAGTGTTGAGCATTTTGAAAAGCAGCGTAGTAGTTCCTAGATCTTGGAAAGGCCGCCGGGACTTTGTCGTCTAGGTTCAGACATTCGTGGCAGCCCTGACTTGGTCTTTCTCTGCCATGTGAACCGAGGTGTACTCCTTGCATCTGCATGTCATCCAACTGAATCTCGTGATGTTGGCTTCCACCAGTGTCCTGCCCAACTGTAGTCGGCAGATCAGGCAGGACTCCGACCATGCCGTCTCTTGCTTTTCTTCTCTTTTCTTGATGCCCCGACCCCATCCCAGCATCATTATTCCCATTATTCCCATATTCTTATCCTTGCGAAGACTCAGCACCGTGATGTATCATCATTGTCTTCGCGGCCCTGTCTATAAACAATGGTGGATAAACGCCTAGGAGCAATCTCGTGGTTGTCTCCTACCCAGACAGGGCCAAATCAACCCACTTTGTCCCCCAGACCCTCCACCGGGCTGGATGCCAGTGATCAGCCAGGAGGACCGTCTGGCCCCATATTTTGGCCTCTCACATCGCGGACAGAGTGGTGTATATCCCCCCGTGATCGTCTCCTCGTGCTTGTCTCGTCATGTCTCGTCTTAGATGCTTCCGAGTTGCTCGACTCGCACTGCTCAGATTTCCCCGGTTCGCGCATGACATGATCGCAGAGGACCCGTGCGTGCTGTGTGGGGAGTTCATCATTGCCAGAGGATTAGCCGCTTGACCAGGGGAGAGGAAGTCGACGCCAGCTAAAGGTGAAAAAAAAATCAGGGAAGGGGTGAATGAGAAAACAAGGAAATGAGAAACTTGCTTTGTTGAAACCTGTAGACGAGGACAGGTGGAGCGGAAAACATCGTGTTAAGGCTATCTGGGTGCGTACATACATTGCATTTCTTTTCCCCGGAGGAACGCCAAACGGGCCAATTTCCAGAAGAACAGACGAATCTCGAAGCACCGACGGTGGAAGAGACGGCGGGGTGGAGACGGTCCGGAATTATTTGCGGAGAATAGATGCGGAAAAGAAGAAGTGGTTGGAAGATGGCGAAGAACTGGTTTTGAAGAAAGGTTCAGTTAAATTCTTCTCGGTTGCCAAATAAATCGGGAGGCGTAAAGTCAACAGCGCCGTCAGGCAGGCAGGCGCGTGAAGGTGATGGAGGCGTCTGTGTGTAAGTCGTCGACCAACCTGGCCCGTGCATCTCTTCAACCTCCACCCAATTCTGCCGCCGCGCTAAACCAAACCAGGCGCCGCATCATGGGCGGTCAACCCCCAATGGAGCCGTCAGATCCTAAGAGCTCCCGAAGCTTTCAACATCACAAAAGTCGCCCGTGACACCACTGCACCCGAGACCCCCGGCGCCCCAACCCAAACACCACCACCACCGCACGACGCCCCCTCGACGCCGTCGCACCCTCCACCCTATAGAAAAAACAAAGGCAGTAGCCCAAGAACGCCCACCATGGCCGCCCCCCTCAACCTCCTCTACAAGTTCGCCTTCCCCAGCGCCGTGGCCCTCAGCATCGCCAACGCAGCCATCTACGATGTCCGCGGCGGCTCGCGGGCCGTCATCTTCGACCGCTGGCAGGGTGTAAAGGAAGAAGTCGTCAACGAGGGCACCCATTTCCTCGTCCCCTGGCTGCAGAAGAGCATCGTCTTCGACGTCCGCACCAAGCCGCGGAGCATCGCCACAATGACCGGCAGCAAGGACCTGCAAATGGTCAGCCTTACCCTGCGTGTCCTGCACAGGCCCGAGGTCAAGGCCCTTCCCAAGATTTACCAGGTACGTTCCAACTCACCAGAGACATGTCTCCGAACCATCCGCTGACTTCCCCCCAGAACCTCGGCTCCGACTACGACGAGCGCGTCCTCCCCTCCATCGGCAACGAAGTCCTCAAATCCATCGTCGCCCAATTCGACGCCGCCGAACTCATCACCCAGCGCGAGGCCGTCTCCCAACGCATCCGTTCCGACCTCACCCGTCGCGCCGCCGAGTTCAACATCGCCCTCGAGGACGTCTCCATCACCCACATGACGTTCGGCAAGGAATTCACAAAGGCCGTCGAGCAGAAGCAAATCGCCCAGCAAGACGCCGAGCGCGCCCGCTTCATCGTCGAAAAGGCCGAGCAGGAGCGTCAGGCAAACGTCATCCGCGCAGAGGGCGAGGCCGAGAGCGCCGACGCCATCGGCAAGGCCATCGCAAAGGTCGGCGACGGCCTCATCCAGATCCGAAAGATCGAGGCAAGCAGGGAGATTGCCCAGACTCTTGCTGCCAACCCCAACGTTGCCTACCTGCCGAGCGGCAAGGGTGGCAGCCAGATGCTTCTCAACGTTGGTCGGCCATGAGGGCCGTAACGGAGAAGGCGGGGGTAGCTGTATGAGTACGTATCTACAATGACGGGCGGGGCTGACAAGTCGCCACTTCAATACCATGTAATTTTATGTCCTGCTCATCATTCACAAACATCACAAGTGCATATGAGAAAGTGAAGTGGGTTGTGAAATGCTCGTGTTACGACCGGTTGTTGCCGGCCGAAGTGGCAGGCCGAAGCCGCGGGGGAGACCCGGGAGAAATCCTGAAGACGCTTGCTCGATTCCTGTAAACGCCGTTGAACGCCAGAAAAGTGCTCGTCGGTCCGGGGCCGGCCTATTAATGGCTGCTGCCCCTGCAGCGCCAGTGACCGTTCTCCCAGTGACCTTGGATTTGGTGACCGTCCATCAAGTATCCGTTATTGTAGTGACCCTCGTTCCAACGGCCGTCCCAGCGGCCATCCCAGCGACCATCCATCCAAAAGGCATCCGAGCGCTCGCAATCCATCCAGGCCGACTGCTAGGTAGCCGCCTCCAGAAACTCTACCGTGAGCCCCGGGGCCTTCAGGTCTGGCGGTTCGACAAAGGCGCCCGTGGTCTTGTCGAGTGTCCAGTGGTTGAAGCGCATCTCCTGCCACTTCTCCATGACCTTGAGAAGGACGAGCTCGCCAGCGGCGCGGGCATCCTCGGCCGAGTCGTGGCCTTGGACCTTGCCGTCCGTCTCGACCTGAATCTTGCGGTTGAGGAGGGTATCCATGAGCATCTTGAGGCCGTAGCGGAAGGGCAGGCCGTGCTTGTGGGGGTGCAGCAGGACCGTGTCGATGATGGTAGGGTGGATGATGCGGACCGAGTTGAGGTCGTTCTCGAGGCCGTGGCCGATGAGAGGGGTTTCGGGGGTGATTAGGGAGAAGAGAAGATCGCGAGCGGCCTCGGGAGAGCCGACCACGCGCATAGGCTGGTCCTTTCGCGAGGGCTGGGGGGTCGTCTTCTTGAGAGTTTGAATCGGCTCGCGGAGTTTGGCCGTGTCCTTAGCCGACCAGGGAACGGCCTTGGCCAGGTCATCGGGCCAGACGCCGGAGAAGCGGGAGTTGAGGTCCAGAATCTGACCTACGGGAAGCACCAGGGTATCGAGCAGCTCCTGACCGGAGGGCCAGGCGGTGGCGGTGAGACGGACGAGCTCAAGACCGTTGACGGTGTAGCACATTTCGCAGTCGAAGCAGACGGCGCCGTCAATGGCGGGGGCGGTGGGGTTCGCGGGGGTCTTGGCAAAGTTGAGGACGGTGGCAAGGCGCTTGGGGTCCGAGGCTTTGAAGACGTGATGCGGTGTGTCGGTGCAACCGGCCGAGTCGCCGACCTCCTGGCCACAGCAGCGGTAGCGTTTGGGAACGCGAGTGCGGTCACCGGGCTGGCGCTCGGGGATGTACGTCTTGCCCCAGTGGTAAGTGCACTTGCCGCCAGTGGTGAGAGAGCCGTCCTCGTCACGCTCAGGGATGACCTGGAAGCGCTTGGTGCAGCGATCGCACTTTTCCCAGCCTTGGGCAGCCTCGAGGCCCTCGCGGGCCTTTTGGATCTCTGCTTCGGTGGGAGCGGTGGAGACATAGCCGTGCTCGGACAGCTTGTCGATGGGTGTGATGAGGTAGCTGAGCATCTTGACCTCCTGCTGGGGAGTGAGGCCGGTGACGACCTTTTTAGGCTGCTGCTGTTGGGGTTGGGGTTGTTGTTGCTGGCGGGTGTTGAGGTTGTGGTGTTGCTGCTTCGGGGGACGGGGACGGCCGGGGGCAGCGGCGGCCGTTTGGTCGCGGACGACGACCCTCTCGTCCCGCCATTGCTTGACTGTCATACGTTTGTACTGCATGATGAGATTTCGGAGTACGTTGTTGTAGATGCTGGGTTTGTCGACGGCAGCGCGCTCTTCGAGGTCGAGGGCGTCCCAGATAAGCTGCTGATCGGATAGGACGAGACCTTGTGCCTCGTCCTTGGGAGTGGCCTCGAGGTCTTTTTTGAGGGCCAAGTTGAGACGGGCAAGCTCGGTGTGGAGGAGCTTGACGAGCTTGAAGCGGGTTTCGTAGGAGGAAGGGGCCTTGGGGACGAAACGGGGGTTGAGGGACTCTGCCTTTCGGGGAGGAGGGGCAGGAGCAGGGGCGGGTGAGGGGGAAGGAGGGATATTAGGGGTAGAAGATGAGGCAAGGGTAGACTTGGTAGTAGCAGCAGTAGAAGATGTGACGGTCGAGGACGCGACGGACGTGTGTGGTATTGGTGAGGGCTTTGAATCAGTGTAACGAGGAGTGAATGGCGGTCGTGAATGTGACGACGGAGTGGCAGGCCCGCTGTGGTTTTGGGGGGAAGGTCTTGGGATGACCGAGAGCGAGAGTGAGGGTGAGGGCGATGTGGTGGAAGCAGAGGGGGAGGCAGAAGAGGGCGGAAGGGGGCGGTCTTTATGGAGGTTTACGGCCGGTGAGGTGATGGACCGTGTTGGTGCTGTTGCTTGCGTGGCCAAGCTGCCATCTGGAGTGCGGGATGAAGTGACGGGTTTTGAGGGCGTTTTGCTAGCAGAGGTAGTTCCTGCGGCGGCAGACGTCAAGCCTGTACCCTGGACGCGCTCCTGCCTGGTCTCGGTACGTTGGCGTTTCCGGGGGGGACCCTGTGCCTGGGATGGGGTGTCCGTGTCGAGATCGTCTGGAGTTTGGCGGTGTGTGGTAGACGTAGAGGTGGTGGTAGTAGCTGGGGAGGAGGAGGCACCCGTTGCGGCGGGTACTACAGCCTTGTCCTTTTCATGCCCAAAGAGACACTGGAACGCGGTGCAGCTGTTTCCCTTTGGGCATGGAATGTTCTTGAGGGCTGCGAACGACATGGCGGAGGTAACTAGTAGCCTCTTGCTCTGTAGGCGAGGCCGATGATATGTGATGGAAGGCAGGCGATGACGAGTGATGACCCTCTTTGGTATGCAAACTTGGAGCCAGCTGCGCCGCATGGATGGTGGAAGCGGCCCAAGTGCCTGGGTGCGGATGAATGGTGTGGTTCCAGGAATGGGGGGATGCAGTTTCCCGGACGGTATCTACGCAAACAAAGAGGCAGGGGGGTGGGTGGTCAAACGTTGGATGAGGAGGACGTTGGACGTTGACGTTGACGGCCGCTGCAGACGGAAGGAAGGGGATGTGGAAGGTGCGAGGTCTGAGGTCGAGCACAATGGAGCCGGATTAGGTAAGGTACAAAGTCGGTGCGGCCGGCCGGTGGAGGTCAACAGGCCGGCCACGACCCAGCCGGCGGCCCGTGGTTTGGCATCTGCGACAGATGGCGTCCCACATTGGCTGCAGGTGCCGGCAGGTCCCCCTCCTACAGGTCCAAAATACAGTGGCCATGTGCCCTAAAGAGACGGTCATTTTAGTCCCCCCCCCCCTGTAGTCTATCCGGCTTCCACGACCGAACTCCAACGCATTAGTCCCCTTCTCCCTGTCACCTCCAACGTCTCCCGTCACATCTGCCCTACAATTCTGCAATGTCTTTTGTCCCAGGTATTCCGGGTGTGACACCGTGGCCCGTGGGCAATCCAGGCAGGCCAGCGGGGACCCCTGGTGACCATGTTCGACGGCATAGATGGTGCCATCCAGTCTTGATGCCTGTGGGATCATGCGTCCTCGCCTTTCCCTGTTAGAGCTTTTGCCGTGTGACAAGATGAACTGTCGTGCTTTGGGGAGGAAGAGACGTGTCACCTGAAGCGAGACGGGCAGCCCCATGCGATGCTTGGTGTTCTATGCCGGGGCAGACATGTCGCAGGGCTATACTGAGGGAGGGAGGTGGATGACGCTGCTTAATGCTTCGTGCTGCATGACGTGGTGGCGATCGGATCTCCAAAACTCCCGAGAGGAGGGTGACCTCCATAAGACGACGTGGTATGATCTGCCAGTCTCGGATCCCAAGGCTTAAACGGCTCAGAGTTTACGGCACGGCCTCAGAGGGGGTTTCCGAGAATGATCTGCGTGAGGGGCTGAAGCGGGCGGTATCGTGTGCATGCTTGAAGCCTGCTGCGAGGTTATCTCGGTTGGTGCCAAGTGTGAGTGTGTCCCAGACCTGCAGGCTGCAGCACTCCGATCGGCCCCGTCCAGGACAGGACGTGACAGACAGAGGTGGCAGGTCATATGCTATGATGAAGTACCCCCGGACGCATCCTTATCACCTTGACCCAGGTTCAGGGGTACACAAAAGGCAAAGGGCAAGCAACCCCGCCTCTGCATCTCCAGATCTCCCCCGGCATTAGTCCAACCGAGTGTGCCTCACTCCCAGTGGCAGTGGGCAATCCCTTATCTCGACGCGGTTGTTGCTGGCAGGCAGACAGAGTGTGTCCAAGCACGGCAGGAGGTCATGGAACACCAGCCAGCGCCCGGTCCGGGCCAAGCGGCTTGCCTTTGTGTGCTGCTGAGCTTATCAGAGCGACACGGGTGGCTTGCGCAAGGGAGAAGCCAACAGGAGGCCAACATCGGCGGGATACGCCCAAACAAACACACAGAAAACAAATCCCGGGCCCTGTCAGTGGTTCTCGCCTCTACCGGGGACGCGGGACAGAAGTTCCTATCGGGCGCACGACGTACATGGAGGCACGCGACACGAGCCGGGCGTCCGTGGCGGTGAGGTCGTACTATCTGTCTATCTTGTATCTCTCTATAGTTATCGAGGCGAGGTCTTGCTCGTGGTCGTACATGACAGTTTGAGGGGAAGTATTTAGGAGGGGTTCGCTGCTCCCTCGCATCCGGCGCTCTCCGGGATTTCCATCAAATTATCCTGTTCAGTTCAACTTGCAGTGGTATCGTCATCACTTCAGCCTCGGCTCCGACAGCGACAAGTCCGACAACAGCAGGACACCACTGGCACACCCACTTGACCCTCCACTGCAATCATCGCACGTGCGCTGCAGGCTACAGCCCGACTGCCAGAGTGCACACCATCACTCACCAGTCGGGCCATTCCCACCCCGATTCCAGCACAGTGGTGACGCCTACTCCGAACATTACACCCAGCCGAATGCGAGTCCGTCGCTGAAAATCGCAGTGTGTGGCTGAGGTGTACGAAACATCCGCTCGGCCCGGAGAGAGAAGGAGTCCGCTGGGGGAACAGGGAGCCCACCACTGCATCACAGCGTGTCCGGAGATAAGATCTTCGGACCGTTGCGATACAGCAAAAGGCCCAACCCTTTTTCTCCCTCGCTGGCCTCTCTTCTCCCTCTAACCCCCAATTCCAAACAACAGCAGCATTGTTACCCTTTTCCGTACGCTCGATTGACCGGTCCCTAATCTCCCACGACTTTTCTCGCATGATGGATTATACCGGCGGCACCGCAGAGGCGGACCACCTCTGCGTGCTTGTTCACGGGGTGAGCCGCTCCCGCCCCCAACCAGCCCCTGTGAATGTTGGCATGCGCTAGCTGTCACTGTCACTGCCACTTGACGGTATCGCCACTTTGTCCATGGGCTAACAACTGCAGCTCTGGGGAAACCCAAACCACATGGCCAACATCGCCAAAAGCTTGCGCGCCCAACACGCCGCCGACAAGCTACACATTCTCGTGGCGAAACGAAACAGCGGCAGTTTCACCTATGATGGCATCGAGCGCGGCGGCGAACGCGTATGCGCCGAGATTGAGGAGGAGTTGCGCGCCATCAAGGCAAAGGGCGGCGCAATCACAAAAATCAGTGTCGTCGGTTATTCTCTCGGTGGTCTCGTCGCCCGCTACGCCGTCGGCCTCCTCCATGCCAAGGGCATCCTCGACAACCTCGAGTGCATGGTGAGTCTGCTTGCCTGCCTCGTATCTCAAACCACTGACTTTTCCAGAACTTCACCACCTTTGCGACACCGCACCTGGGCGTTCGCACACCACTACGAGGATGGCACAATCACATCTGGAATGTTCTCGGCGCTCGCACACTCTCCATGTCCGGTCGTCAGCTCTTCACAATCGACGAGTTCCGCGACACTGGCCGCCCCCTGCTCGCCGTCCTCTCGGACCCAAACTCAATCTTCATGACCGGCCTCCGTCGCTTCCGGCGCCACACCCTCTACACAAATATCGTCAACGATCGCAGCGCAGTCTACTACACCACCGGTATCGCAAAGACTGACCCTTACGTCAACATGTCCCGCGTCCACCTCAACTACCTCGAAGGCTACGAGGACGTCATCCTCGACCCCCGCAGCCCCGTCTCCCCAAAAGCAAAAGGCGAACCACCCCTAAGTCTCTCCTCCGCCTCAGCTGCCGCCGCCCACATCCTGCGCCGCGTCCCCTTGGCCCTGGCCATCGTTGTTCTCGTCCCCATCGGCGTCGTCGCCTTCCTCGCAAACTCGTGCATCCAGACTGTGCGCTCCTCGTCACGCATCCGCCTGCATGAAAAGGGTCTTGCTGGCGTTGCCGTCGACGACTACCGCGACTTTCCCCTGTGGATCAACGAGATCCGCACCGAGGTTGAGGAGGCCTACGAGGCGCTCAACAGCTTGCAGGACCACGACTTTTTGGGGTCAGAGACTGAAGAGGACGAGGCTGAGGCTGGGGCGCCTGCGCAGAAAGTTATGTCCCGTGAGCGTCGCATGTCAGCACCGGCTCAGCCGACCCTCGCCCTTGCGCCGGATCAGTTCCAGATGGTGGAGGCTCTTGATTCACTCGGTTGGCGCAAGTATCCCGTTTACATCCAAAAGGACCGCCATAGCCACGCTGCCATCATTGTGCGCTGGGACAAGAAGACGTTTGGAGAGGGACGGGTTGTGCTGAAGCACTGGCTGAAGGAGGAATTCTTGGTGTAGGGGTGACGGCTGGAGAGTGTAAGGTTGGCGTACGGGGTTGGATTAGCGATCATACATGATTTTGCATTTAGGTTTTTAACATGATTTGTGTAGCTCTCTCGCCATCATTTCGACTTCTTACTTCAACTGTGACCATTGAATGACCTCAGGCACATCGCCACTTCCCTCTGCTCCTGCCTCTGCCAGCCTGTGGAGACCGTGGCGTTAAGTTCCTGACAGGGGTCGACCCGGCCCCTCGGGTCACCACCACACTAGCCTCAGGGGCCCGGCCGCTATTCCCGGTAACCACACGTGCCTGCCTCTCCTGGCTGGCACTGCCGTTCCTCCCGTTCCGCTGACCCCAAAATTATTTCACAACCTTCCCCCTCCACTTCATCCACCCCCATCGTCCAAGCTCCCGCCCATCCACGTCCATCCGATTGTCAGCCCCCCACGGCCGCCGCCAGCAGCCTCGCACTGGAACATGCGTAGTTCGCGTGTCTCCCGCGAGACGGCCGCGCTGGTCGGCCGCGCCCAGCTCGACTCGATGCCCACTCGACGCGTCACCCGTAGCGCTCTGGCGCGCTTCGCCTACGAGGAGCCCATCCCCGACATTGAGGACCTCGCTGGCCCGACCCCGCGGAAGAAACGGCGCGTTATCAAAGAGGAGGATGATACAGCTGCTGGACCGTCGACGGGTCGCCGGGCCGTCAAGACAGAGGCCAATGTCAAAAAGGAGGAATCCAAGTCGAGGACCGGGTCGCCGACCGAGATCGCCCCCGCGGTGAAAGATGAGCCGCTCCCCATCAAGACGGAGACCGACGCCACGACTCCAGCCCGAAAGCGCCGCCTGCCTGCTCGCGTCATCCGGGGCACATCACCCTCTGTCCTTCCGACCGTCGAGCCGCCGACCGACTGGGAGGAGATGTACAACCTTGTGCGGCGCATGCGCCTGACGGGCGCTGCGAAAGATGCTGCCGTTGATACCATGGGCTGCGATCGTCTCTTTACCCCCGACGCCACCCCCCGCGACAAGCGCTTCCACATCCTCATCGCTCTCATGCTCTCGAGCCAGACCAAGGATACCGTCAACGCCGTCGCCATGAACCGTCTGCACACTGAGCTACCGCCACACTCGCCCGGTGCCGCCCCAGGTCTCAACGTCGAAAACGTCCTGGCTGTCGACCCGACTCTGCTTAACACGCTGATCCGCCAGGTCGGCTTCCACAACAACAAGACAAAGTAAGACCACCCTGCCGCTCCTCGACATCTGACTTCCACTGACTTGCCCAGATACATCAAGGCCGCCGCCATCATCCTCCGCGACAACCACAACTCCGATATTCCTGACACCATCGCGGGGCTTACTGCTCTTCCAGGCGTTGGCCCCAAGATGGCGCACCTGTGTCTCTCGGCGGCATGGGACCGCACCGAGGGCATCGGCGTGGATGTGCATGTCCATCGTATTACCAACATGTGGGGTTGGCACAAGACATCTACGCCCGAGGCAACGCGCGTGGCTCTCGAGTCATGGCTTCCGAAAGACAAGTGGCGCGAGATCAACCAGTTGCTCGTCGGAATGGGGCAGACGATATGCCCGTCCCAGGCGGGAGCAAAGCGGTGCGGCGAGTGTGACCTCGGCTTGCGCGGGCTCTGCGCGGGCGCTGACCGGCGCAAGGTAAACGAGGGGCGTATCAAGGCCGAGGGGATGGAGTTGGATGTCAAGATGAAGGCCGAGACTCACGTTGAGGCTGCTCCAGGGGCCGTGAAGGCCGAAATCAAGACGGAAACCGAAGTCGAGGTCACAAGTGGGGGCCGGTCGGAGACGGCCGCGATCAGGACAAAGACGGAGTCGGTCCGGGTCAAGGCGGAAACATCGCCCGATACACCCGTCATCCCGGCCCGGCGTATCAAGGCAGAGGAGTCATCGACGACACCCAGGCCAACGCCCATCAAGGCTGAAAACTCGCCAGAGATGGCAATGAGGACAGCTCCGCATATCAAAACCGAGTCGTCACCGGCGGTAGCACTGGCCAGTGCCAGAAGGTCGGCTACGTCGGTCAAGCCCGAGGCCTCGCCCGGCCTTCGAACAGCCAGGCACAGATCGAAAGTTCGCATCAAATCCGAGACCTTCTCGGACGCTGCACCGACTCGAACCCAGCGCATCAAAGTCGAAGCATCCCCCGTGGAGACCAAACTCGAACAGACCCGGGATAATACCCGACTCGCCCCGACAACACCCCCCAAAGACGAGCCACGCGAACACATCACAATCAAAGAGGAAGAGTAGGAAAACAAGCCCTGCCTGCACGAGGGTGCTTGCTGTGCTGCAGCCTGCACGCGCGTGCATATGCGCCGGCTGCGACGTCAAACTCCCCGCTGCGTGGCGGCCACGTAGCACGTGGGGGGAGGGGGTGGGATGTATGAATAAATGTACTAGTATCAGGTCAGGTTGCTGTCGTCTGTACATGCCCAAGGAGGCATATGTGCATGTGCCTAAGCTTTAGTATTCACGAAAATATACCCAACGAGCTCTACCTAAGCAGTTCATCGTCGTCAGACATCGGCCCCACCGAAGCGGTGACGGCATCAGACAAGAACCTTTCAATTATTACCAAGCAAATGTCAGCGGCGAGAATACTCCGACTCTGAGCATTTCCCTCCCGTGACTCGCACAGTCGCATCGCCTAGTCCACCGGCCAAGCCGACTACCTCTGTATTACTCAGTTGCCCCCCTCCCTCCTTCTGTTGGGCGTGCGCATGCATCCTCATTAATCTAATCGGACAAACAATCTAGCGCACTAGCTAGAACAGGGTCGGAATGTCTGTTGGGAGGGGCTAACAACCGATACGATACCGGAGATAAGACGATAGTGTACAGCGGTGGGGGGGCTGGGTCTGGGTGACTCAAGGCGAGGCCCGGATGGCGAAATACGAATGGAGGGGATCGCCCGGGCCGAGGTCGCGCTGGCTGCTGCTGACTGAGGTGTGCTGTAATGCAGCGCAGCGCCGTGGTACCACTGTTCGAGTGGTGCCAGCAGGTCGTGGTCAACGACGGGGTGGTGATGTGACACATCGACTGACTCGAGGGGAAAGTCGGGGTTATTGTGTCTTGTGGTGCGACAATTGGCGACAGCAGCGGCTTTGCTGTAAAGCAGGGTTTCGCTCCTGTTCCCAGGGGCGCCCGGCCGTGCGAGATGAGCGGACCTCGTGATGGTTCTTGGGGGTTCACCATCATCTCGGATCCGGGTCACGAGGGGGCGGTCGCAATCCCGGGTGGAGCGCCGAGGCCGCGCGCCCGGTATAGCATGAGGGTATAGGGGTTTTTACGGGGAATAGAAGATGGTTGGATTTGCATAGATCAAAAGAAGGCATTTCAGATGGGGAACATTCACAGTGGTCACGGGCGAATTTGTAGAGTGTTGTATGTAAATTGATTGCATTGCTAGATGGCCCGGCGCGGCCGCTCAAGGGCCAGCGCGTTGAAGAAAAAACCAGAACCCCGAGACGCCATGCCAGGTGTAATAATCAAATCTCTATAGGTACAGAGAGACGGCCGCCGCTGGCTCGTGGTGACGTTTCTCGGTCACGCAACGGGCGGCGGTGGCGACGCTGCGACAGGGCAGCGCCATGAACGGTGGAAATATGGAGGATGTTGATGTGTGTATGCCTGGTCGGTGCCCGGGTGTCGCTGCCGGTCAAGGGCTGTCGACCCCCGGGAGGTGGTTGGCCAGGTCTTTGTTTCGCTCGTGGGCAGGGCCGCGGCCATTCGTTCTCTCGTTCATGCCGAAAGGGGGAAGATAGGGCGGGCGATGCTCGTCGGCGGTGGCACGCGTGGCGAGTGAGCAGGGCGTCTGCTCGCGCGGCCGCGGCGCCGTGGGCGGCTATCCCGGCGCCGCCTCAACGTGCGAGGCGGGCGAGAGGCGTTGTCGCCGGGTGTGGAGGAGGCGTTCGGGGTGTTTAGACGCCCCTGACGACCTGGGTCCTCTCGGACTCGAGTTGCGCGGCGTTGCGCTCGTGGGACTGCTTCTTGCACTGTCGAGTGGGAAGCCATGTCAGCCAAGATTCCCTCATCATCCAGGAGCACATCGGCGAGGCCGAGCAACCAGGGGGAAGGGGACGGGCTTACGTCTTCGAGACCGGAGCACTTGTGGTCTTCCAACAGGCGGTGCTTGCCGCAGAAGTGACCTGAGCAGAAGCCGCAGTCACCGACGATGCGCTGTGCGGCATCGCGGCACTCCTTGAAGTTGCAGCGAATCCTCTTCTGGGGCATGGTGGCGGTGAGGGTGGGTAGATAAGAAGTAGGAGGGTGAGGTGTGTTTGTGTCGAGGTGACTGTTCGCCGAAAGAGAGTCAGGGTGGGAGGTTGTCAGGTTTGGTGACAAGAGTATGTACGGGTCGAGGTTTGGGGGTGGGTGGAGGGAGCGGAAAGGGCGGGAGGGCGAGGTTATGAAGGATGGCGGCGGCGGAGGGTGCAGGTGGACTGGACGGAGATGGAAGGACAAGGACGACTAATACGTGTCAGCCGGGGCGAGACGAGGCGAGGCAGGGCCGGCCGAGTTGGGCGATGGGCGGTGGGTGGCTCTGGCTCTGGCTCTGGCTCGTGGTACGACGTGACGGTGTGTTGCGGCGGTGGATGCGGAGGTACCTCAGTCACTCAATCAGTCCTGTCCAGGTCAGGGATCTGGCTCGCCTCCGATGCACAAGACAAGGGTGGGCTGGTGTGGTCCGGGACCATAGGTGAGGAGTGACATTTGAGGACAGACAGGAAATCGGGTCAAAGAGGAGGCCAAACTCGCTGTGGCGTCTAGGCCCGGGACACCTGATCAACCGGCGGGCCCTGGACAACCAGTGCCCGGCCTTGGAAGGTGCCGCTGGTGCTGCTCCTGCCGCCGCCGCTGCTGCAGTGGCTGGCCGCCGAACCGGCGCGCCTGCAGGAGCACCCAAGACCACCGGGGCTAGGTAGCAGCCGCTGAGGTGGCCTTGCCTGCCTGCTTGTGGTCCGTCTCCTACAGGCACCCCTGGGCGGATGGGTCGCTCCTGCCCG
Source organism: Plectosphaerella sp. P0831 (assembly GCA_014635975.1). Lineage (NCBI taxonomy): Eukaryota > Fungi > Ascomycota > Sordariomycetes > Glomerellales > Plectosphaerellaceae > Plectosphaerella > Plectosphaerella sp. P0831. Next base: position 136,400 of record JACAFV010000060.1, on the reverse strand, counting down.
CTGCCGCTGTTCCTGCGAGCGAGCGGGTCGCTCCCCTCCCCCCGTACGGCGCCTGTGGTCCCCCCTTAGGTCCCCTGGCTCGCTGCAGGTCGATTGGCGATGGCGCCAAGCCCCCCAGCGGACGGGTCTCCCACGCCCCCTAGCCCCACGCCCTTTCCCCCATCACCAATTCATCAGCACCAGCGAAGCAAGACGTGGGAAACGTGGCGCGTAGACAGACGGCCGCTCCTCCTAGGTCATTGCAGGTCGAACCGCATGGAAGCAGACGGCGTCGGCGCCAGACCATCCTCCGGCGCCTAGCCCGGGGAACAGCCCCAGGGAACAAGCCTCCCCAACGCCTGAAAGAAAGAAAAAGGGCTTTCCTTCATCAAGGTGACCCTTCGAGTTCGTTCCCACAACGGCGGCGCCACCGCAACCGGCGATGGGGCGTTCGATTGGCGTCCCTCGTTGACTTTGAGGTTCGGGCCCGATGCTTCCTCAGCCGCCGAGGCTCCTTCTCTTCGCCGACGGGCCTTTCCGACAAGACTCGGGCAACAAGATATATGTCATCCAGAATGGCACAGAAACGCGGCAGTCGTCTCGGGGTGTCCGTCGAAGAACCGAAAAACTTCAAACCGCCGCCGTGGCCCGTCCGCTTGCGTCCCCTCGTGACGTGAGCACAGAGGACCGACCTGGAGTGACGTTGGAACCGACGGGGGCTCCTCCACAAGGTCTTGCGACCCGCACGAGTCAGGGTCTTGATCAAGTACTCCAGGCCGATCAGCGCATCGCCCACCCAAAAGTCGTCACCGCATAGAGGGTGTCGAGTCAGGCCAGTCAGCACCAGCACGCACGACAGCACCACCGAGGAGTCATCCATCCATTTCGCCCGCCCAGAGAATGCACGGAGCGCAATGCAGATCAATCGACCGGAGACGGTCCTCCTGACGCCGCTTCAAATCAATTTTTCTCCCTGGATGTCTTGTCTGTGTACTCTGGGCAATTGTTGCCTCTTCGCCGCATGATGCTGATGCACCCAGGGTCCGCGCTTGTCTCGGCCTCGCCTTGGGGACATGCATGCGATGCCGTACCCGGTTAATTGGCCTTTAGGGCCCTCATCTTAATAACATGCTTCCCTTCAATCAATCAAGCGGTGTCAAACGAAATGGCACAACCGACATACCGCTACTTTACGGCCAAGCACGCGACCGCCATCCCATCACAACTCGAAGCCACCGGGGGGGCGCCCGTCCGTCCGTCCCATCTGGCTATTTCAATCCCCAGGGGGCCCGCTCATGCGCCTCATTTCGCCCGCGATGCCAGTGACGACATTGTGATCCTCCCGCCATGCCATCCCGGCTCGCCAGCCCGCTAGATCTTGGCGGACGAACCACCCGAGCATCACCACCCAAACGGCCGTCCACCGAGCTGGCCAGACGGCGAACTCGTGTCGGATCCGGACACACACATACACACGAGGCTGTTCTGCGCCGCACCTGCAGGGCCTGGCCTGGACCACCACTATATCTTGTCTCACCCGGAGCCTCCTGGCGAACCAGCGTTCCAGCACCGCGGTCTGGAAGCGAGCCCGGGCCTGGAACCCCGACCCCGGATTGTCCCTGTCCCGGGCGCCGCCATCCCAGCCTAGCGTGCCGTGCGTGACCCCCCAACATGGCAATCTCCAGGACGTCCACCACGCCCTCCCTCGTTTGCGCCAGCCTCCTATTTGTTGACTGTCGAAGCAAGGAGCCAGCTGCCTCATCCGCCTGCATTGCAACACCAGGGACCGTGCATGCGAGTGGCTCACGTGGTGCGCATGTTCAGCTCGAATTATGTGCTACAATATTGTGCTGCTTCAAGCATCCATGCCTCCTCGGCCGGCTAGCTAGCCCCTGTCTGCCCGCCTTGCCTTGAAATTCTCATGATCGTCGTCATCATCACCTTTCGCTCTCGTTTTGATACATCCACCGTCCCTATCCCTCTGCCTGGGTACCCTACTCGGACAGATCGCGCATGTCGACGACGGCGCGGATGCAGTCGCCCTGCTTCATCGTCTCGAAGGCGTTGTTCATCTGCGGCAGCGTCTTGCGGTGCGTGATGAACTCGTCCACCTTGAGCGCACCGTTGAGGTAGTCGGAGACGAGACCCTGCATCTGCGAGCGGCCCTTGACACCGCCAAAGGCGCAACCCTTCCACACACGGCCCGTGACGAGCTGGAATGCTGGATGGTGTTAGCATACGGGAAGTCATCATGATCTTTGGGGAAAACTCACGCCGAGTGCTGATCTCCTGGCCGGCGGCAGCAACACCGATGATGATGCTCTGACCCCAACCCTTGTGGCAAGCCTCGAGGGCGGCACGCATGACGCCAACGTTGCCGGTGCAGTCAAAGGTAAAGTCGCAACCACCATCGGTCATCTCAACCAGCTTGTCAACGACGCTCTGGCCGCCGAGCTCGGTGGGGTTGACGAAATCAGTGGCACCAAACTTCTCAGCCCACTCCTTCTTGGAAGGGTTGACATCAACAACGATAATCTTGGAGGCCTTGTTGATAACGGCACCCTGGACGACGGACAGACCAACACAGCCAGCACCAAAGACGGCAATCTGGTCGCCCTCGGCCACCTTTGCGGTGATGCGGGCGGCGCCGTAACCCGTGGTGATGCCGCAACCCAGCAGGCAGGTGCGGTCCATGGGGGCATCAGGCTGGACGGCGACGACGGAAATGTCGGCGACGACGGTGTACTGGGAGAAGGTCGAGGTGCCCATGAAGTGGAGGAGGTCCTTGCCGCGGGCGCGGAAGCGAGAGGTGCCGTCGGGCATGACGCCGCGGCCCTGGGTGGCGCGGATCTTGCCGCAGAGGTTCGTCTTGCCGGACTTGCAGAACTTGCACTCGCCGCACTCGGGGGTATACAGGGCCACGACGTGGTCGCCGACCTTGACGTTGGTCACGCCCTCGCCGATGGACTCGACGATGCCGGCGCCCTCGTGTCCGAGGACGATGGGGAAGGCGCCCTCCGGGTCCTTGCCGGAGAGGGTGTAGGCATCTGGGGGGTGTTAGCCCGGCTGTCTCCCGAGGGTGGGGGTTATAGGGGCCGGGTTGGGGGCCGGGTATCAGGACTCACCCGTGTGGCAGACACCGGTGTAGTAGATCTGGATGCGGACCTCGTGGGCCTTGGGGGGGTCGACTTCGATGTCCTCGATGCTGAGGTCCTTGCCGGCCTCCCAGGCAACGGCGGCCTTGCAGGTGATGGTCTGGAGGTTGTAGCTGTCAGCACAATGTCTTTCAATGGGCAATTCGTGCTGCTCATGATGCTCTGTTCGTCGGCTCCTCCGGCCGTGAAGCTACCCCGCACCACAGAACAACCGCTGTCGGCGAGGGGGGGCATCGTGCAAGGATTCAGGGAGACATACCTTTCCTTCGGTGGAAGACATGGTGATTTGTCTGGACTTTCTGTTCTCAATACGGGTAAGATGAGTACCTTGATGGAAAAGACGATCCGTTTGGGGGGAGGGGAGGGAAAAGGGGATGTGCCGCTTTTGAGGGCGCGGGTCGAGGTCCGTCTTGGATGTTGTCTGGTTGGTTTTGCTCTAGCACCCCACCTGAGCCGTCGTCGCCCGAGTGAGGGGTCATCTCTGGTGTGTGTGTGTGGTGTCGCAGCAGCGTTTTCGGGGGGAGCTCGGCAAGTTTGGAGGGCGGGGAGGGGACTGGGACTACGTCAGGATTGCACTAACAGACCAAACAGAATTACCCGCGTGGTACCTGTAGCCCCCCAGCGTGACACTGCATCTTAGCTTTTCCCCCGCCCCGGCAAATGCCAGCCATCTCGGGAGTTGGGCCGACCAAATTTGACCGAGACTCCAGAGTTTTCTCTAATTTTATTATTACTCTGTCCTTGTCCTTGTTCAAAGGGTCCTTCTCGTGCGATTCCCCATCACGGCGAGGCCCGGAGAAATGGGTACCTCTGGCAATGTCCCACTCGCATTCGTCTCTGGTAGACGGTGAGGTAGTGCAGAGCTCGGAATTCGGGCTGTCAGGGGCCCGCATCGCCTCGAAACCCTGGCGACGCTAACGCCGAAAATTATCTGGCGGCGATAACGCGCCGCGCCATGAAGCCAAGACCAGGCGAAATCATCCTTCGGCAGCTACGTATCGGAATAACCCCGAATGCCGATGCCATTCCGAATAGAGGGGAGACAGACGGGAGGGGGCATCGGTAAGGAGTTACAGTGGGGTTCTTTTGGTAGATGAGAAGAAGGGCTTGGCCTTACCGTATCTAATCGAAGAATCTAGACGGGTTCTAGACGGGTTCTAGGTTTTACTATAGCTAGTTAGGACTAGCGTAGTTATCGCTCTTACTTAGGCTAGGCTTAGTCTAAGCTTAGCCGCCTTAAGCGAAGAGATATATTATATATAACTTAAGCGGATAATAAAAACGGTTATTTCTAAAATAGTATTTATTATACTCTATTTCGCTATAGATATAACTATTAATTTATTATAAACGTCGTTAATATTACTATCTATAAACTCGTAACTTACCTATAAAACGTATTTTAGAATTATTAGTAAAGGCTATAAATACCGCCGCTATCGATTACGAGCTCTATTATCTCTTTAGTACTACTATATCTCTAGTTCTATAGTAGCGTAATCTTATAGTATCTAGCTATAAGACTACTAGGCCTTAGTTAAGAGAGGTAGTAAATAAGTTAATAAGATAGTTATTTAACTTATTAAGTATAACGTCTAAGTAGGCTATATATTATTCGGCCTAGACCCCGCGAGCTATACCTCCTTAGGTAATCCCCGTCCGGACTATGTTAGGGAAACGGATTACGTATACTAAGATAGTAAGCCTATTCGAGGGCCTACTTAGAATATTTATTATAAATATCCCCGCTATTATCTAGAGGACAGATAATTCTTATCGAATAATAACGGATTACGGTCGCTAAGGAGGTAATCTAACTATAGGAATACCCGGATTACGACGTAAGCCGCGGTAATCTAAAGAAACCTCTTCTTATATAAGCCTCTACCTTTTAGTATATTAGTCTTAGCTATCCCGATTAGTTAGTAGAGGTAAAACTCCAGGTAGTTAACGCTATCGTAAGCTATCGTATCGCGGGCTAAAATCTTATAAGAAGGCCTTAAAGCCTTATCGCGTATAATTAAAAGGGCCTCGTACCTATATACCGGGTACTCGCTAAGGCTCTCTACTTCCTCTAATATAACTCTAAGAACCCTTAAAAAGTTACTAATTAATTAGCTATAGAAATAGACTAGGAATATTAGTATATAGTCTCTCTAGGAGTCGGGGAGTCTATAACTTTTACCCTACCTAGGTAGCTTAGCCGCCGCGGTATTAGAAGGCCCCCTTACTATATTACTAGTCGCTTTCGTCGTGATACCCCAGCGCCATGGACCAGAAGCTTGGCCATAGGCTTCAGGCGGTGCGGAATGGCTATGCCAGACACCTCGGCGCGTCTGATACAAGGGCGGGAATGGCTCAAGGTTCACGAGGCTGGCGCTCGCCAGCAACATCACGACGGTCACGTCCAGCAACAGTCACCCTTAGGCCCGAACTCTCCGGCTCGCGAAAGACAGCCCCGACTTATCCGCTCAGCTATCACATCCAGGCCCATTCCGCGCCGTGCAACAACCGAGCCCAAACGACTTCAATCGCATCGACACCGCAGTACAGACATCATCTCCCGCGCGAAGCAAGCACTAGAGGTACTCGTGGGCGCGTTTAAGGCGCGTCAGTTACCGTGTCAGGGGTTCTGGGTGAAAACATAACGATGGCGTCGCGGCTGGAGACCAGCCTGGATAAGACTGCGCCGGGCTAGAGCGAAAGTATCACCGATCTAGTAGGCGGTGGTCATTATGTTCCGAACGTTCGTTGTCTTTTAGGTATAATCTATAACCTGCAGAGGTAGGTCCAAGTGGAAATGTAAAAATGGGTCCAGACCCCTACAAAGATAACCGAAGTTACATAATCCCTAGATATATAGAAGAACCGGTACGTACTATATCCGATAATGATTTAATAACAAATCTACCAACCCATACCATGGATATACTAGCCCGTACCATGACCCATGATGATCCCACGGTCGGCGACAGAAAGTCTCAAGCTACGGCCGACGCTACAGAGCCTTCACTGCAATGGGCGCTTCCGCCAACACTGAAATTGCTGCCGTGGCGGACGTGTCTTCGGCCCATTGTAACGAATCACATAGCAAGCCACCTTCTGTTCTGTGGGTGCGTTCTTGGCGGCCAATAGGGAAGCTGAGCTAGTTACATCCCACGGGCGCTTCGCTCCTCTTGTACCTTTGACCCTGAATTTCCCAGAGGCGCGCGGCTAACCTTCCTTGGCCAATTGTCGGTCGCATCACAGCGCTCCTGACGGACATGCTCAGCACCGCGATAGATATATAGGCGGCGGAAAGGCGTCCAAGCTGAACAGACCCCTAAGGTACCGTCTTACATCTGCCTTCAACTGCTGTCGTGTACAAAGACGAAAGTTTAGTACTATTCCCCTCATCCCCGTCCCCGCATCCAACCCGATCGATTTGCCGCACGACATAAAGCAGCGCTTTGTGCCTGGCTTCCTTCACCGCGTTATATTCTCCAGCCCCACGAGCAGCCGGTTCGGTGTGGCTGGTTTCCATCATGGCCGACCCATTGAGCGTCACCGCATCCATCCTTGCTGTAGTGACAGCCTCAGTGGTATCGATTCAGTCCCTGAAAAACACCGTCGAACGCTACAGGGGTCGCGACGAGACTCTCCAACGGCTCCTCGGCCAGCTCGATGACATTATCAGCATTCTAGAGGCGCTTGAACAATTTGCGCGAGTCGAAGCGTCCATGCTCTCTCTTTTGAAGGGCCCTGTTGAGCGATGCAGGCAGCTATGCCATGAGTTTGAGAAGGCTATGAAAGACTTTGCCGGGAAATCGAAGACAGATTTCCGAGACTGGGCGAAGCTGGAGTTCATGAAAGGGGACATCAATGAATTCATGGGTACTCTTTCAGGGTACAAGTCAACAATTTCCGTCGGACTAGGAACTATCACGTTGTACGGCAATCACCAAGGATGAACGAAACTAAGCTAATTAATCGCCTACAGACAGACCTCAAAGGCCACCCAGGACATCCTTCAGCAGTATAGCGAGATGGTTCTTGATACCAATTACAACCTCAATATCCTTTTACAACGCATCAACGAGAAGATGGATCGATTCCCCTCAGAAGAGCCCGTCGGCTCTGGCATGGACCTCAAAGATGAGCGGGCGGTGATCGAGCACTGCATTCGCATCTGCGAGGAAGCTATGTCCCACATTGGTACTCTCGATGACCGAGAACGACAACTATACTCCGACGCGCTGTCAGAACAGGCCACATCAGACGCTGCTTCATCCCAGCCCAAGCTTCTTCAGGTTCACCAGGAAACACGCCAAGTCTTGCAAGGTAGCCGTGATAATATCGCCAGGTTCCTCGGTCGGCTGCAGGAACGGTTGTGGTCCCTGGGTTTGGATGGGCATCCTGAGATGGAACGGGAGCGAATACAGTTGAAGGAGGACATCAACGCTTTGGAAGACAGTCTAAAGGTATGCAAAATTGCCTCGGGTGAGGTCAGCCGTCAAAAGATACACAGCTTTGGGGAGATCGTTGCAGAAGGCGAGAGCGACCAGGTTGTGGTCACAACTTGGGCGGACCTTTTCAACGTGGAAAAGGCAACATCCAAGGGCAATTCAGCGCAGCTAATTGGTTCGATGACTGGCAAAGAGCTCATCCAGTTATCCAGGGATCGATACGGAAGCCGTTTTGGCGCCGTCGATAGCCCTCGGGTGGAGGTTGCCATGCCCAGCCAGAACAAGGAACCTCGGGAGTCCGGCGTCAGGAGCGACGAGCAACAGCCGGCAAAATTTTCCAGAGCAAACCCCAACGAGATGAGAAAAAGGACGACAGACGGTCATCCGCGCTTCTGAACTGATCTTGGCCTCGGAACGATCAGCTTGGTAGATGCGTCGTGAGAATTGATGTACATGGTTTTGTTCAAGGTCAAAAAAAATGATAGGTGTTCTCTGCCCCAACGTCGACGTGCGCCGCAAATACCATCTGCCCGGGAGATATTAAGGGACCGCCACTAGAGCTCCTCTCAAGAGGTTTTGCCATCTTCACTCTCCGTCTCCTCTCTTCTCCCGTCGTTTCTAGCCGTCTGCAGTGTCTTGCCCGACTTCATCCCGAAGCCCTACAGCCTCTGGCCGCTATTGGGCCCCGGAGCCGGTCACCCATCTCCACAGGATCCGTCAGTGGGTGTCACATTAGGCGCGTCAGCTTGGTTCGACGATGTCAGCAAATGAGTGGCCGAGGACTTCAGATTCGGTCAAATCCGACAGCAAGCTTACCGTCCAGCCCGCAAACAGTCCATGCAGTCTAGCTTGTAGGATTGCAGTGAATGACTTCATGTAGTATTTGCTTAGATACAGCGGTTCGAAGTCCCTAGATAGGGCCGGAGATGCGGCAGAAAGCATCGATGCATCTCCTCCGCCTCGCCGTGCTGGAGGAACGCCGAGAGCAGCTCTCGGTTGTCTGCATGCCTCGTGCATCACTATGCAGGATCTATTTGTTGACCCTCCTTGATCGGCTAGAATCGGACTACCAGGTCATGCCAACCTGGCCGCCATAGGTGCACTCCACCAGGTGGCAACGAACGTATCTTCCCAAGACGGCGCCCGGAGGCTAATGAGCGAATCACGTAGTACCGAGCAGTGTCTGGCGGACCTTTACAGCGCCGCCGAAGAGGCTTTGTCCTGCGGCATTCCCGTCGACAACCAAAGGAGTTATAAGAGTTCTTCAGATCGCAGAGGTGAACATAGGCCTCTATGAGTTTCAAGTCGCAAATATTATTTGCCGAAGCTAATCTGACCCAAGCCTACGTCCCGTAATGTGGAAGAGGGACAACCCAGTGTCAGGTGAAGATGTAGCCCGGCCTGCAGCGACGCTCCGCCTGTGATTCTCCACAGTTTGATTCACGAGCCTGGCGTTTTCTTCGTCCACCGCGGCCTTCACATTCAGCCCATTGCGGTCAACGTTCAGGCCCTCCGCATGGAGCTCATGATGGGCATAGGTTGTTATATGGTAGACAACAGAGTCCTCGCCCTGTGTGACATCTTTCATGACGTGCCTCACCACAGGCAGCCCACCGGTTGTATTTGGGACCGCGACAGCGGGTGCGACGTCAGGCGCCACGCTGGAGGTCTCTGGAGTTTGGCTCATGTTTGCGACAGTTCTGGTGGTAGGAGGAGGAAGTTGTCGTCTTCTGGATGATGGGCTTGTCAGTCACTCGAGGCCCATAGGTGATTCGGTCAATGTGAAACAACCTACGTATCAGGTCGGAAGAGTACTGAACGGGCAACAGAAGCGCCAGCAGATGTGGATCGGAGTGATCGCGGACGTCCGTTGATGCCTGAAGGAGGGGAACCCTCAATTACTGATGCCTGACTTAAGTACCCGATGATCAACCGAGGCCAGCCCACTCTAATGTTCAGGGCTGGAGTTCCCGTCGGGAAGCAATAGATAGGCTACATCGCCTCGTCCTAGAAGTCCAGCCTACTCACTCAGTTCGGCGTCGCTCGGAGTCACCTCCATCTCAGATCGTGATTCTCGGGCGTGCTCAAGAGCTCCGCCTGTAGCTCCGTAGGTATGACGGGGTCGATTCAGCAGGTTTGTGGACAGGTGGGTCAGTTGGGATTGATGTCGAGAGAGCGCCGTTGACGCTGTGGTCGTCGCGGTTGGGATGCGTCTTGTATTCGCAAGGTGCTGCCGATCAGTAGTCTGACAATCTCGACCTGACTGCCTATCCTCTCGGTAGGATGACCGATTTGTTATCCGGGAATGTCGGGTATAGGTAACACCACTTGTTTCAAATGTCCTCGCGAGATGCAACATTGGTTAGCTTGGATATGTAATGGGACCCAATACGCATCTGTGGAAGACTGGGCCCGATCATTCCAGCGATGGTATTACCAAGAGTAAGATCTGGGCGGAAAGGCTGGTCTCGGGGGCAGTGATAAATAGATCTTCGAGATTAAGCAGCAGATAAGTGGTTACTAATTAATTCTGCGACCGGAGAAACTCTCGTACAGCCTCTGGTGACGACGACATAACAACCATTTTCGCCCTGTTGCCCAGCCTGATGTGCCTTGCCTCAAAGAGCTGATCCCTCGATGTAATCAAGAACTGTTGTCCGTCTATACCAATATCGACATCCTCCACGATATGAACGCCGCTGGACGACGCTTGCTCGGCAGCTTGGCGAAGGACAGCTATACACTGCTCAGTGCTGCGAGACTCGCTCACAAGCCTCTGAGCATCGTCCTGAGATAGGTCTATCGGGACATGGGTCGCGCCGATAGGTCGGTGCCACCCAGTCTGCCCTTCCTTGGCCCTGAGGTAGAGGGCAAGCTCGTCTCTACACTTTGTTAGAGCGAACATGGTTGTAGCCTCCGCCAGCGTGAAATTCTGGGCCAAAGCGGCAGCCTCGGCGCTGTCTTCTGTCCCGAGCCTCAACTCATTAAGCCGGCCAAGGCCCTGGGCACAGATATCGAGGCATTGCTCGGTGCTCCGCCGTTCCCTTTCGAACCACCGCCTGTCTTCCTGCGTGAGGGCGGGTGGCTGGCCCAGTGGGGCGAGTGATCGCAGTTTCGTGTTAATGTCCTCGAGATGAGTCTCGAGATCCTCCGTTGTGGACTTGACCATGTCCTTGTACTCGTTGAGGGCCTTCCGGGTGATCTTAGTTGATCGGCTGGGCCATCTGTTAGCGGGCCGTTTCGTATAGGATAAGAATGCGGTTCTTACAGGTTTGCGTCGGCGAGCGCCACGGCTATTGTGGACTTATACCCGGCTAGCATCTCGGTGATTCCCCGGATGTCGGTGTCCATGTATCTCAGCCGCACCCAGTCCCGGACGCTAGGCCTGGCGCCGTCGGAGTGGGTGGTGCACTTGACAACTAGCGCCTGAAACTCGGTGCATACATGACAGCACTGCTGTAATGGGAGGCCAAGCGTAACGAAGAACGTCGCCTCCTCCTCAACGGCGTCGCAGAGCGAGCGGAGGACGCCATCAAGGCTCTTCAGTTCGTCCTGTAGCTGTCGCGCGGCGCGGGGCTGATCGCGGAAGTTTTGCACCGTTTGGTATAACGCCTTTGTTGACTGCGCCGTGGCAATGACGATACCAATCACGCCCGACGCGATGCTCAAGGGGTCCGCCATCATCCGAAAAATAGCCTCATCGTGGCCCGAAACCACTGTTGACGTCTCGTGATGTGACAGAAGCTTGATCTAATTCGTAAGCTGCGGAGACAGGTTGGGTGTGTTCCACGTGTGTCACGTGGTGCTGACCCCTGCAGGATGAGGTGCTGGGAGCAGGCTGAATGACAGACCCTGGATCGTGATGATCCGCAAGACCACGGCAGGCTCGACAACCAACACGATGCTCGATAAATACGACCAAATGCCAAACTGCGGTACCGGAACACAAGCCCGACAATCCGCCCGACAACCCGCCAAGCCAGCCGCAGGCCCGACACGATTAACTCCGACTTATGCGCATCGTTCTACACTGCCCAGCAACCACCCGCCGTCGACCACCTTCAGACGGCGCGGGGTCCCGACGCCATTTGCGCAGCGCGGTGTCGAGGCCGCGGCGTGCAGGCTGCCTTTCGTGTGTTCTCGACAGGGCTCTCCGGAGACCCAGGAGTGCGGGCAGAGACCTCGCGGGCGCTTTGCAGGCATCAGAGGCACAGACACCTTGCAACCGATGTGGTGACCGCGAGGCAAGACTAGGGCGTTGTATTCGTGTGGCAGACAGTGCCCCCAGCTACGCCGGGGCGAGAGAAGAACCTACAGGTAATACGCTACGTGTCCATGGTACAGAAGTAATGGTGATCTGCTCGCCGTGCGCGATATCGCGATCCGCCTTGACAGCCATCACCCAACGCCAACACGCTGTACGAGCACTAAGGAACGAGAAGCAGAGGCTGAAGAGGGTATTGACGATACGAACCAAAGACGCATGGACGGATGATCGTTGGTACTTTGACCGCACAAGTCAACGACACCCTTGAAGGATACTACCAACAGGAACAGCTGTATTAACGCCGTCGTTGACTACCAAAAGGAGCCCCGTCCATGTATGGGGCAAAAGATATGAATACCCACTTGGACAACGCCCACATCGCAAAAAGGAAATGCTTCCGAATATGCCTCGTACTGGAATCGAACCAGTGATCTCATCATTACTAGTGATGCGCTTTACCACTGAGCCAACGAGGCTGTTGATGTTCAGTGTGTCATGACACACAGATCGAGTTCTGTCGGATGCGATGGATGGCATTGGGCACCTATCTCTGCGTCTCCTAGGCTGTGTAGGTATTGGAGTCTGACATTTCGGCGTCTCCCGGTTCGATAGAAAATAAGGTTGTGAATTAAATCGTCCGAGTTAGCTCGGAGCACAAATGTTGAAGATGCTGATCGTGTTGTGTTGACAAAGTTGTGGTCGATGGGCGTCACGTCAATTGATCGACGGACTGGACAGAGACGTGATTATATAAGCAGACAGCTCAGGCCCCAGGCCCCAGGCCAGGCCCTACAGCAACAATCGGTGCACTGGCACCTTACTGGACACGAGAATTTCAGTGTAAGTCCCGTACCTGAGGAGCTGGAGCGCGTTTCCTTGCATCAACCCAATTCAACACTGTGAAGCTCCCGCCTTCACCACCAAAACAACTCCACCAAGCTCGCCACAAGTTGCAAACAACACGCCCAAACCCGAACCAGATCCAATCGCATTCGTCTCAGATACCCAATCTGCGCCTCTTCCCTACAGCTGCGCGGCCATAGGTCGCTACGAGCTCCGCCACGATGCCGACCTTTGCCCTAGACGACTACGACAACGACGACACCCTGCCGCCGTCGACACCCGACCGCAGCCAGCGCTATGGCTCTGGCAGGTCCCTCTTTGGCGATCAACCCTCCACGACGCCCGCCGGCCCTCACCCCTACGATGACACCGCCGCATCATTCACCCCCGCCGGCATCCCGACAGAATCCTTCCTCGGAAGCTCCATGATGCAGGGCGTTACCGACAAGAAGCCGGCGCCCTTCGGCGGCGCAAACACAAACAAATTCACAAAGAACCTCTTCGGCAGCACACTCGGTAGCTCCTTTGGAAGCTCGCCACAGCAGCCCCTCGGACGGTCCATCGCCGCCCCTCGCGGCACCAGGCAACCTTCGTCCCTCAGAGAGCAAGTCAGCCATGGCAACGCAACCACGGCCGCCCACAGCTTCGAAATCCCGAGCGATGAGGAGTCTGAAGAGGACGCCTCCGAGGAAGATATGGACGAGGCCGCCGCGGCAGACGAAGAGATGAAGCGATACCTCGACCGCGACATGCAGGAAGACGACGAAGAGGAAGAGGAGGAGGAAGAAGAAGAAGAAGAAGAGGACGACGGTGAAGACATGTTCCTGAGCATGTCGCACCGACGCCAAGACGACGAAGAAGGTTCAGAGGAATACGACGAAGACGAAGATGCAGAGGGCGAGTACGACGACGAGGACGACGAGGGCTCCGCCGACACCCAAGGCATGGACCTCATGGAGCTCATCCCCCCTGCCGTCAACGAGCGCGCGCGAAAGGAGGCCGAGAGCATCTTCCGCGCCTCAAAGTTCCGCCGCTCTGCCGGAAGGAAGGACTTCAGGTACGCCTCGGTCGCCAAGAACCTGTACGAGAGCCTGGGCTACCCCGCCGTCGACGAATCCCCCGAACTCATCATCAGCACCGAGCGCTACGTGAAGCAACTCTACGACCAGGGCATCGGCAAGGAGGAGGATGCCGAGCATCTCGACCTCACACTCGCAAACGTCGCGCAGCCACTTTGCGAGCTCTGGGAAAAGTACGCAGACTCGCTGCCCATGCCCGAGGGTGAGGCAGAGGCAGAAGTTGGCCCCAGCGAAGGAGACGAGCCCTTTCGCAAGGCCTCGTTCGTCGCCAACCTGGCGCTGCAGCTTCACCACGCCCGGCTGCTCGAGCGCGGAGAGGTCGTCCCCCGCCCGCTCCCCGGTGTCGTCTTCCAGTGGTCCCAGGAGAGCGACACTATCTACCTGAACCAGGTTCGCGAGGTTCTGCGACACATGCCGAGCCCCGCCTCGCACAGCCTCTTCTGGCAGACGGTTAGCGCCGCCCAGCTGCGCGGCGATATCCGCGCCGTGATAGCGCTGCTCGAGGATGCTGGCTGGGAAAAGGTGCGCAAGGGACCTTCGGGCGACTTTGTGTATAGGGACCGGGTGCTCGACAATGTCCGCCGCGCCGTGTCTCTGACATGCGAGATGCTGGAAATGTGCCCCGGCAGACAAAAGGCTGACGACGATCCGGGCGATTGGGAGGTGTTCAATAGCGATTGGACCCTCTTCCGGATCCAGGCCAAGGGCTCATTCGACAAGCTGCAGCGTTTTGCCGAGGGCAAGGACCGGTCGGCGCTCATCGGCCCGGGCGGCAACGGTGGCGCCCAAGACAGGTCTCTGGCCACAATGGCGCGCAAGGCCGAGAGCCAGGTCCCCTGGGACATTTACGAGCACCTGCAGGGTATTTACGAGGTGTCGCTGGGCATCCCCGAGGCGGTGCTGGAGATTTCAAACGACTGGCGCGAGGCGACCGTCGGCCTCTTCGGCTGGTGGGACGTTGGAAGGAACGGCGCCGGCGCCGGCCACGGCAAGAGCCTGCGCATGTCGCGATCCCAGACACTCTCGCTGCCGAGCTCATTCCCGGGTACCGAGGGCTACTTTGACCGCCTGCAGGCGGCCTTCCACGCCGTGACCGAGTCCGACTTCCACTTCAACGCCATGAACCCGGTCGAGGTTGCGGTGGCGTCTGCGTTCGAGGGCAACTTTTCCGCCGTCATAGGATTCCTGCGGGCCTGGTCGCTCCCTGTCGCTGCGGCTGTCGCCGAGCTGGCATCACTGGGTCAGTGGCTGCCCAAGCCCGAGGCGCCCAACCTGATCGCGCTCGGCAGTCTGGACATGGAGGACCTCGATATGCTGGGTGTGGCGCCGCAAGGCCGGGACGACACGGAGGGCATGAAGGATACGACGCTGGTGCTGTACGCACAGGGCCTAGCCGGCATCGAGCTGCTGCCTGGAAACAAAGAGGGCTGGGAGCTGGCCATCGAGGTGCTGGGCCACATGGACTCTGCGAAGCGGTCCGAGGACGTTGTCGGAGAGTTGCTGGAGGATATTCTCGACTCGCTCACCGTGGACTCGTCCGACATTGTCGACAAGGCCTGGAGGCTGTTGCATAGCCTGGGCATGCTCCAGTATGCCGAGGAGACGGCCGAGGTGAGCATACCCTCTTTGAAAGTTTGACAAAACACTGCTAACTCTCATCTAGACATTCGCCAGCCACCTGCAGGAGAACACGCACCGCTACGGTGAGGCGCTCTGGTACTACGCTCTCGCTCATCGCCCGGCCAAGGTCCGCGATGTCCTCAACCTCCTCACGTCCGTCTCCCTCGCCCAGTCGGCTCCCTTCCCGCCAGCCAACGATCTCGACGACCACCTGTACCGGTTGCTCAAGGAGCGCAGCCAGACGCTCGAGAAGCTGGCCAAGCAGGATCTCGAGGCTGCACAGCTCCTCGGCCGCATGCTGAGCGGCTACGCGACGCTGCGCAAGTTCTACGACCTTCGCGACACGGACGGTTTCACGGGCCAGCACTCCCGGCGGGCGGCCAAGCTGCGTCGCGATGCCATGACGGCACTTGCGGCAGTCATCGCTAGTGCCGACGACAACATCCGCGGCGGACTGTACGATCCCACGCGCGACGCCGTGGTTAGCGAGGACTTTATCCTTGCCCTCCTGGGCGAGGCACTGCCCTTCATTAGCCAGGGCGGCGCTTCGTCTCCGTCCGTCGTGTCCTTTGACCAAATGGACACACTCCTCAAGGCCATCGAGGACATCGAAACAGTCTCGGGCCACGTGTTTGAGGCAGCCGACACCTTCTTCAACACAGTCATGGCATCAGCCCCAGGCCTCAAGGGCTCTTCGCCCCAAGACCTCCTCCAGCAGAGCGGCACAACAGCCGGCTCAGGCTCCTGGGTTCTCGCGGGAAGCTCCATGTTCGCAAGCCAGCTCCAGCGCTCCGTCAGCGCGCACAGCGGCAGCGTCTCTCGCGGATGGGACTGGCGATCGGGTCTCCTCGCCGCCACGACGAGCAGAGATATTCTGGGCATGTTGAGGCTTGGACTTGCGAGGGACTTGTCGAAGCTCTGGCTCGCCGAGGCGGACAATGAGCCTGCGTTTTAGGATGACGCTTGGCCAGTTTCGGGAGCGGAAAAGAGCGGTGCGCGGGTCTCGAGGGAGCTTAGGGAAGCTACTGCCAGGGGAGAGGGGGGAATCTCCTCAGGGATGGTGACGCCTGTACAGGTTGTGGAGGATGATATTGACATGGGCGAGTTGATCGACATTTCGTAGGGGGTGGTGGGCGCATTGTATGTAATTGTAACAACGTTGCGCGAAAAGCCGCACACATCATGGCACTTTCCCTCCTTTTAAACCTCCAGCCATGCTTCACCGGTGAAAACATCACCCCACGTCTGTCCGTCTGCCCTCTCAAAGCCCCGCGCGTCTGTTACATCCGCGGCGCCAAAGTTCCGACCGTACAAATGCGGATAACTCGTTCCAGGGCTCGCAGCTTCCCAGCGCATATCATCCTCTGCGAGGGGTGCGTAGGGAAGCTTGAGGAGCCACAGGGTTGAGGCGGTGGTGAAGAAGAGGCCGGCGGTGATGGGGATCTAGACCGTCAGAGGGGACAGACAGACAAGGAGGGGCAGGGGGAGGGGGAGGGGGAGTTACTTGGGCGGCGGTGCTAAAGTGGATGAAGCCGTCGTTGCGGTCGAGGTCGGAGAGGGGGTAGTCGGCGGGTAAGGNAAGGGGGAGGGAGGGGCGGAGGGGAGGATCTTGTAGAGGTACTGCGGCAGCGGTGCGGGGGCGGGGGCGGGTGTGGCCATTTTGTCGGTGGTGCACAGTTGAGTGAGTGAGGTTGCAATGTGTGGGGGGAGGCTGAGAAAGTTGAGGTAAAATTAAAGTTCAACCCCTTCCCCCACAGGGTAATTTTGTCTCCACATGGCTAAGACCTCTAGAGAAAAACGCTTGAAAACCCCCCCAAGACCCCCAGAGACCCCCAGGGTTCACAGTTGGTTCACCCATTATACGGTCGACCAAAAGTGCCACTTCGCCATTTCTAGCAACACTGTGGAAAGCCCCTGGATGTACCCGTACCCTACGTCGTACCTGTCCCACCCACTACTATTAATTAACCTGCCTCACGACCGGTCGCGAGATAGGGGCACTTAGCCATCGCAAGGCGGGTAGGTAAATCAGCGGTCGCAAGGCAGGCCAATTTAACAGTCGCAAGGCAAGTCAAACAACCGCTAAATGCCCTGTATCGTGACCGCTAAGTGCCCTGTGTCGCGACCGCTAAGTGTCCTATATTGTAGCTGGCCAGAATCCATACCGGCGGCGACTCTGTATAGCCCTCGAAATGTTGTAAATTTTAGCATAAAATTGACTGAGTGGTGGCACCATCATGCGATCGGGTCCATCAGTCACTCAGTCAGTTCGTAGTCAGTGGAATGCTTTTATTATTACAAAAGCCCATCCTCCCCAACCGGCTCCTCCGGCCTCCGGTCAGGCAGGACGCGCCCCGTGCCAAGAGAGCACCTGATGGACGGAATATCCTCCACATGCATAAGCCAGGTTCTTCTCCCAACGCCGCCTTGCCTCCCCCCCGCCCTCCCTTTTCCTCCCTCCCCCGGCCTTGAAGTGTTCCACGTGTCGAACGCCCGCCGCAAGAGGTGATGAAGAAAGAACAGAAAGATGGCCACGGCCCCTGAAGAGGGGCCTCGCCGTGCGTCAGATCCTCCCAACTATGCCCATGGTCGCCTCCTCCCGCCTACACGCGCTGGTAGAAGAGCAGGTAGGCGACCTTGTTGTCCCGCACATTCTCCTTGTGCTGGGTCGTCTTGCCGTTGGCAGCGGCGCCCTTCCACGCGTTCTTGGTGCCGTTGGCCTTGTCGACGGCCGTCCACTCGCCCTGCTCGGCGCCGTCCTCGTCGTTGATAGCGCCGAAACGGTTGACCGAGGCGTCGCGCGATGACGACTGCTGCTGCGCCTGCGGGACACCGCCCTTGGTCGCCGCCTCCTCCTTCTCGACAACGTCGTCGCTGGACACGCGCCGGATGCTGGTATCATCAAGGCGGACCCATTCGACGTCGTCTTGCCGCCGCACGTCCACGGTGTAGTGGCCGCCTGTGGCCTGGCGGCCGTGGTGGTAGACGACGGCCATGAGCTTGTAGCGCGGAATCTGCTTGGCGCGCCACTGCTTGGAGAGCGCCGAGGCCGGGATCTCCAGCTCCAGCGGGTATCCGATCTTCTTCCAGGTCTTGGAGATGCCACCCGTGGCGTCAAACTGGAACCGCTTGAGGTGGAGAATGAGCACGGGCGGGAGAGTATCGATGAGCGTCTGCTTTGTCACCGAGACGTTGCGACCGCGGTCCGTGTCGAAGCCGTCACCCTCGAGCTTCTCGCCGTACGTAAGCTGCCGGATGGCATCGACCACGTTGCGCACGTTGGGCGCGCCCACATCCAGCGCCAGAGACTGGTACGGCTCCGTGGTGATCGAGTTCTGTCGTCCCGTGACCATCAGCTCCGACCGCAGCAGGCCGCCGAAAATCTGGTTGATGGGGGTTGACGAGCTCGCTCCGGATGTCCGCGTCACTGCCGCCTTTTGCTTCGAGCCCACCTCGAGCCACCCATCGGCGCCCGAAGCGTCGGCTTCTTCGCCGTTCAAGCCGTTGGCGGCGCTGCCGATGACCTTGGAGCACTCGTCTTCGAGAGACTGGAGGAGGAGACCGAAGAACTCTTGCGCGTCCTGCTGGTGGCCTCGCTGGGGGTGTGTTAGTTGGTTTGGCGGAGGGGGAAGGGAAGGAATGAGACTGACCCTCATGTTCTCGAAGCGCTTCTCGGGCTCGATGGCCCGGTAGATAAACTCGGGGACAAATGAGTCGTCGTACTGTACAAGGTCCTCCTGCCTAAGGATCTTGCGCAGCGCGGCCGGAGACTCGGCCGACTGAATGACGGGGAATTCCTTCATGAAGAGGATCCTGAAAAAGTCAGTTGCTGACTATGGTGATGAGGACAATAAACGTACATGGCATCAAGAATCGGGGTCTGGCTCTTGAAGCTGTGGGAAGCCTTGCGGCTGACCTGATCGAGGAAGTCGTAAAAGGGGGTGCAGTAAATAAGAACTTGGAGAATCTGGGGGGTTAGCCATAAGATGCTCATCTTGGGAGTTCTGCACTCACTGAATTCATATAACACATGTTGCCCGAGTTGACGAGGCCGCGGGGCTTGATGTACTTGACGCGCTCGGGCTGGCCGACACGGTAGGCCTGCAGAGCGGCGGCCACGGTGTTGCCGTTGACAGCAGGAGCCGGCACAGCAGTCGATGCGGAAGCGGCATCAGGCGACTCGGCCTCAGCAGGGGCCGCTTCGCCGTCGCCAGACTGAGCCTTGGCGGGAGGGCCTCCGCGCTTGGAGAAGAGGGCGCTCCAGCTGCTGGGCGGCGCCCTGGGGGCAGGCTTGGCAGGGGCAGCATCCTCCTGAGGCGTGGCGGTCTCGGCGTCGGCACCAGCGGGGGCAGCGGCCTCAGTCTCGGTCTTGGCCGCCTTGGGGCTTGACTTGGGCAGGGCGGGGACGACAGGGACAGCAGGGACAGCAGGGCGAGAGGTGGCAGAGCGAGCAGAGATCCCGGAACCCGAGGCGTTGGAAGCGCTGGTCGTGGGTCTCTTGGGCTCCTCAGGAGAAGAGGCAACAGCCTTGGGGGCGGGAGCTTCGGCCTCCGAGGCTTCGTCGGACACGGCAGAGGACTGGTTGACGGGGAGGGACACGGCCAGGGTCGGGGGCTCGTCTTCATCGGTGGACGTAGCGGCGGGTGTCTTCTTGCGTCTCCGGGTGCGTCGCTTGGGGAAGGGGAGGTCGGGACGGCTCAACCAGGGGAGCTGGACTTGGATATCAGCGGGTGCTAAGCAATATACATCTCAGGCAGTAACTTACAGGTGGGCGGAAGTTGCTCGGCGTGGGAATGACCTCTGCGCCCTCATCGTAGGTCCGCGCCATGGAGCGCACCGAGGACTGAGGTGTCACGGGGGTCTCGACCTGAGGAGCAACCGCGGCGACAGGCGCAGGAGGAGCATGAGAGATCTGATCGACGTGCGCAACAGAGGGCGAATACGAGGCGGGGACAAACTGCGACGAGTGTGTCGAAGTAGGCGTCTGAGGCAGGACAGGGGCGGTAACGGCGGGAGCCACGGGCATAGGCGGGGGTTGATAGGGAGTGGCCAAGGCGGGTGAAGCATGCTGGTGGTGGACGGGGTACTGTTGACCGACTGTGACGCCTGCCATGGGGACGAACTGCTGCATGGGGGGAGGAGAGCGGCCGCCATAGGGCTGTTGCTGCTGCTGGACCTGCGGCGATTGTTGTTGCTGCTGCTGGTAGTACTGGTTCTGGTAGGGGTTCGGGATGGAGGGCGTGGTCTGATAGGGTGCAGGCTGGTGGTACTGATGGTGCAGCTGCTGCTGTTGGTAGTAGGGCTGCTGGTAGTGGCTCATGTTGTAGCCGCCGTACATGGTGTGGTGGGCGCCCTGGGCCTGGTAGGGGTTTTGCTGCAGCTGGTGTTGCTGCTGCTGCTGCATGTAGTGCTGCTGCTGATGGTGGTGATGCTGCTGTTGGCCGCGTCGCCTGCCACCATAGCCGCCCTGACCATTGTAGCCCCCTCCTCCTCCATACGCGTGCGCCATGTCGCCCGAGACAATGGGACTTGCCGCCGCCGCTCCTCCTGCTCCTGCTACTGCTCCACCTCCTCCGCCACCACCCGGCACGGGTTGCCCAGCCGGCAGATGACGATGGCTCATCCTGCCGGCGTGGGAGTCGCGTTGGTGCAGTGACCGACCACCGATGGGATCTGCCACTGCCCTGTGTTTCGCTCGCCCGGTCACTGATCCCCGAGGGAGAGAGTGATTTGCTAGTCGGCGGGGGTCGGGAGAGTCTTGTCGGTCGGAACTTGTTGTTGTCGCGGGGGGGGCAGGGCGACGTTGTCGCGTCGGGGTTTTGGACGGAGGTTGATGTCGCGCAGGGCCCGGGGGGGAAGGAACTGGACGTTCTTTCTCCGGCGCACAAGAGCACGGGGCACACGAGTGGGATAAAAGTGGAGCGGGATCTGGCTCCTCTTCCTTTCCCTGTTCGCTGCAGGTGATGGACAAAAAGAGAAAGATTGATGGGCTTGTCGCGGGTGATGGCGTCAAGCCAGGACGGATAGGAAATGCGGAGGGAAAAGGTCCAGAGGAGGGTAAAGGTTGAGGTCGGACAGAGGCCTGACGCGATGTGATGCGATGCGCTGCGCCGGGGGGGGACAAAAAATTACGCCCACGCCCGGTGCCTCTGGCCGTCTGACTAAACCGCCGCTTGAGCTGGAGGACAATGGAAGCCCAGGTCAAACGGGCTCTGCGGCGATTGGCCATAACGCCGATGAGCACGGTCCCGGTCCTCGGTGAGCAACAAAGAAGAGACTGAGTCCTTCTAAAGATATAAGCCTCAGACAATCTCAACCAACATGCAAAGTCATCCCAATAACAAGCAACTCAGTCAAGATTCAGCCTGTCAGCCATCCCAAAGAGCAAAACACCATGTCTGCACAATGTTCGGAAGCAAAAAATATTGATGACGTGGGCGCCATCCGGGGATTGAACCCGGGACCTCTCGCAAGCAATGCTTCAGGGTGTGACCCTAAGCGAGAATCATACCACTAGACCAACGGCGCNATTGATGACGTGGGCGCCATCCGGGGATTGAACCCGGGACCTCTCGCAAGCAATGCTTCAGGGTGTGACCCTAAGCGAGAATCATACCACTAGACCAACGGCGCATTTCAACATCCCTGATTGTGACCAGGGGCCGGTCGATGCAGATTTCCGCGGAAAATGTGCCTATGTAGTCTGGCTCCATTCGGGCTTATCACCACCTCTCAACTCTCTCCTGACTTCACCAAGACATCACCATCACCATGTCCTCAACCCATGCTTCCAAGTCATTCTTAGGTCCAATAATACTCCATAACCCTGATCGCTTCGCTTTTGTAACAAATACACAAACTCCAACTTCCCCCCCTACTCATCCCGAAACAACCATAACCCTCCTGGCCTCATCGCCTCCCGCCGCCTCTCCCTCACAGCCCCCCTCTCCCTCCGAGCCGCCTCCTCCTTCTCCAGCGCAATCTCCTGCGTACTCGGAAACCCCGTATCCCAAAATCCCGGCGGCGACGCCCTCCTCGTATGTCGAGCCCGGTGTTTTCCCTGCTTATTGGCCAGCTCCCATGCTTTCGCCTCCAGCCACATCTCGTCCTTTTCCGCCGGTGGTAGCCCGTTGATCTTACTCACTGCATCGCCCAGATACGCCTCAAACAACCGCGCGTCATCCGCCGCCGTTCGCTTGCCCATTTCCATCTTCGCCAAGGCTCGGAATGCAGGGCCGCAGCAGTTCATGTCGGTGCATCCAGGGAGGCACGCCCGCGCCGCTCGGCCTCGGACTACCTCATTGAAGGCATAGTCACGGCCTCCGTTAGTCCTATGGTTGATCTTGAAGTCTTGTATTCGCAGCTCCGAGATGTCCTTTTGTCGAAGGGCGCCGTGCACCGGCGCCGGCGCTGGCGCTAGCTCCTTGCGGTTCTGTCGCGAGGGGCCGGTCAGGTCGGCACGAGGCTTGAAGCCGCCGGTGAGAGCCCCTCGCTCAGGGGCCGGCTTTTCTGCTCGGCTGGGTGTCTGCTCGCTCGTCCTCGAGCGTCCATTCTTGTCGTACGGCAGCTCGCGGCGTGGGGGCAGTTCTAGAGAAGGCTCGCTGCGGAGCGGTGGCGCCGACCGCAATATGGCCGGCTCCTCCGTACGCCCCGGCTCGTCCAGCAGACTTCTAAGCCGCAAGCCGCCAGGTGTCTCTTGGAGATGCGTGCCCGTCTTGCGTCGCACGGCCCTCTGGTAGAGATTCCCGCCATCCTCGGCCAGGGATCTTATCCCTGACACCATGTCGCTCCCCCGATACTTGCTGGGCTTGCCTGCCACCGTCTGTGGCTTTCGTGTCCTGATGTTAGCGTCCACTGGTGTCAGGACGGACGACTCGATGACTGGCCGGGTAGAATTCGTTGATGGTGTTCTGGCCGCCTGGGGGCGGCTACTCGTGTCAAGTCTGCGCACAGTGCCGGGGCCACTTGTTGGTTCGTCAACCCACAGGCGGAGTTTCCTGGGCGTGCTGAGTCTGAGCCCGACCTCGTCCAGATCGAGGCTATCCGGCTCTGGCACGTCATTAACACGGGAGGGACCAGAGTCTTCGTCCTCGCTCTTGACACGTCGTTTCGGTGTAGGGAGCTCATCGTCGTCCGTAGCCTTTCGCTTTCTGACCCGACGCTCCGAGACGATGATGGGTTCTTCCGATGAAGGTTCGTCCTTAATGGTGATGGGCTCTTCGGGCACGGCCCTTGGGAGAGGTGGAAGCTCGGGTTCTGGCGGGTCAGAGCCTACGGTTGTGGCCTCACTGGGCGGGACGTTGGCGCGATATCTCTCGGTGCGGACCGTTTCTGGTGCAGCGAGGCCACTCTCATCGCCGGCAACGTCCGGCCCAGGGTCTGAGGAGAAACTCAGAGCATTGGCCGGATCATGGCCCCGCGAGCTCGACGGCTCGTGACTAGAAGCGCGAGGTCGGCGGATAAGGGATGGCAGACCTTCGTCGTCGTCCCGAACATCGGCCTCGACCGACAGCTGCCGCTTCAGGTGCTCGCACTCCGCCTGCAGTGCAGCAATTGTGACGTCTCGTTCCTTCACCTTCTTCTTGACCGCGTCATACATCGGCGTGACCTTCTTGTAGTTACTGTCGAGGGCCTGGAACTTTCGAACCAGGATGTGGTTCTTCTGTGCCAGCGTCTCGCGGGTATCTTCGGGTGTGGTCTTGAGACGTTCGAGCAAGATTTTTCCATTCTCGTCCTGCAACGACTTGATGTCCAGTGGGGGCGTCGCTGACGCGGACATGGACGCGGCCGGTGCTGGAGTCTTTCGCTGGAGTTGTCGTACGGTAGCTTGGAGCTGTCGGTTTTCTTCTTCGAGTCGGTCGACATTCGCGACGCGTTCCTTTAGAGCCACGAGCTCATCCGACTCGTGCTTTTTTCGGAGGAATTCGGCTGCCCTAAGGTCTGCGCGTTGTTGTCGTCAGTACACGTCTCGTCCGCGGAGGGAGAGGGCGCGTCACGCACCTGCGTTGACTTGATCGTCAATGGTGTCGCAGACGGCATTGAGAGCCTCAAGAAGGGCTGGACGGCCCCGTTGGAGCCAGCTAGCCATACTTTCGAGCGGACCTGACTCCGGGGGCGCGCGATTTGAGAATGCAGGTTGGCAGTCGTGCACCTGGATGGGTGCATATTCCTAGATGCGCTTTCGAGTCGGTCCCCTCGGGCCCATCCATGTCACTCACTAGCACGCGGTGGTGGGGACTCGCGACGCGTGCGGGGGGCAGGTGCATCTTGCGCTAAGAGAGCTAGCGCCACATCACGTGAGGGCAATGCGCCACAGCTGACCGACCTCCGGCCCTTGGCTGCTGATCTTGCCCGCTTGCACGCACAGTGCAGCAGATGCGACACGAGGTGAGCGAAGCAAGGCAGAGACTGACGAGAAGAGGGGAGACTACAGGGGCGGGTTTGGGAGGTTGTCGCAGGGACCCTCGCCAGGCTGCTTCTGGAGGTGTCACCGGGTCGTCCGACAAACGATGAGAGCGAGCGCCTCTTCGGGTCAGGGTATGTGGCGGTGGTTGAGCAGGTGAAACGGACCGGCGTGCTGACGGGCTTGTGTTCCGTCAAGTTCAGCCCTGGGGGAACGACGAAGCGAAAGCTATCGGGGAAAAGGCACAAGTTGTGCGCAGTGTGACCTCGAATCCCCCGAGGTCGCATATCTCGGCCGTTTCCCGTCGTGTCGCCTGCAATGGCGCACACCTGTGTCACTGGAGAATTGGGCCGAGGACAACGACCTCGCTTGGACTTTAGCGAGCGAGCGCAGGCGGCGGAAATGACTTTGACAGACGACATGTGAGCTGATGGCGGTTTGCCTGCCCAGATGGCCCGAGAGCAAGCTGGTTGATGAGGTACGTGCGGCCACCCCCTGGCGAATTCGGTTCGAGTTGTTTGTGTGTCCCGTCCCCCCTGGCAGTAAAGGTGGTCATATTTTTTACTCGCACTTCAGCGGCCTCCGATTCGGCCCCTGTCGTGGTCGGCGAGCGAGGCTTAGGGCCTGTGCTGTATGCAAGGGACCAGATGTGATCTGGCACCATTGGCAGGCTGGATGAGAGACGTCCAGAGAGGAGAGAGCTGTACTGGGACTCGGAGCTGGTGACGAAGCACCAGGAATGTCGCTGCATCTGTCGCCTCAACCCCACTGTCGTATCCTGGCTAAATCTCATTTTCCTCCAGCTCGCACAGTGACGACGTCGGAGAAGAGGGGGAGGGGCAAAAATAGGTGGCTTGGGAGGCGAGCTGGACGCTGGGCTGGGCGCTGAGGGGCCAAGGGCAGGCAAAGGGCCCTGGAAGGTGTGGCTTACGCGCCAGCTGCTGCATCCATTCACTTCCAGCGCTGGCGCCGTCGCTGCCCACTCACCCGCCCCAGTACTAGCGCGAGGATCTCAGTTTTCTCGCCCTCGTCAAAAATTCTAGGTCCTCTTCTGGAACCCAGCAACAACATCAAACAACACAAACCCTCTTGCAACCCCCTCCTCGAAATCGCAACATCACCACCCCTTACCAACAACTTGTGAGTCCATCCTCAGCCTCTGCAGCTTCAGATCAGCATCTTCAGTCACTTGCGACACCTTTTTCTGCCCCGCGGGGTCTCAGCGCGGAGGGCCGTGGTCGTCCTCGCTTGAGGCGGCACGAGCTGGCTGGCTTTGCGCTCCTCCCCTCCCCCTCTTCCTCCTCCTGCCCTCCCGTTCTGCCCGTTTGACCTCGAGTGAGTTCAAGTTCAAACTCACAAAGGCGGTCTGGTCTATCTGGAAAGTCCGAAAGTGATTCAATCATTCACTTCGCTTGCCTGCCGTTCACCTCAAATTCCCGTTCCTTCCCTTCGTCCCATTCCAACGCTCTTCCTCCTTCTCCCTCCCCCTCCCCTCCCTTGTCGTTCCACCCCAGATTTTCGCCCCTCCAACGGCACGGCACACTCGAATTTTCCACCCTACCTCACAAATCCCATCCCACCCTTTGCTATCGCAACAAAGCCCCCAAACCTCAATTGCTTCCCCCCTCCAAGGTATGCTTCCGAGTCACGGTGCTGCCCCTCATCCCCACCCCTTCAATTCACCTCAGCTCTCCTTTGGCTGTCTTTCTTTGGGATCAAGTGTCTCTTGTCCGTCCACGGTCGCCCCACAGCCCAGATCCCGAGTCACGAGTCACGGCAGCGGCGGTAGTGGCGACTGGTATTCGCCTCGGCCTCCTGGGCTTGGCCGCTAGCATCGTTGCGTTCAAGTTGTTACAGTGGACTGTGGAAAATCCCCCGCCTCTGCTGTCGCCGCACCCCTGCCGCTCGGAAGCCCTACAGCGTCATTGCCCAACCAGGAAGGCGGCGTCCGACCGAGGCCCCTCCAAGCTTTGTCTACTCCCAGGCTGTCCCTCCCTCCCACTTCCACTCAACTGAACTTTCTTCTTTACATACTGTACATCATCCACGCTCTGTCTTGCTTCATCACATTGCTTTGATCGACCTGACAACTGACAAGACCTCCTTCAGCTTCTACCAACCCCCACAACCAACAACATGGATTACCAGGGTGGTGCCGCTCCCGCGCCCCGCGCTTGCTACACCTGTGGCCTCACTGGCCACCAGGCCCGCGACTGCCCCCAGAAGGGCCCCGCCAAGTGGTATGTTCCATTGCTCTGCTCCATCAATCCCGCGACATGTGCTGACATTCTCCTAGCTACAACTGTGGCAGTATGCCTCCCGATTTCATCCTTCCATCCCAAAACAGAGACTGACATGACACCACAGACGAGGGTCACCTGAGCCGCGAGTGCCCCGACGGTCCCAAGGACACAAAGACCTGCTACCGCTGCGGCACTGCCGGTCACATCAGCCGTGACTGCCCCCAGTCCGGCGGTAACGTCGGCGGTGGCGGCGGCGGCGGCGGCGGTGAGTGCTACAAGGTCAGACATCTCCCACTCGACTTCTCTCTCTCTCCAAACATGCATGTTAACAGCCTCGCAGTGCGGTGAGCCCGGCCACATGGCCCGCAACTGCCCCAAGGGTGGATTCGGCGGCGGCTACGGTGGTGGTGGCGGTGGCTACAGCGGCGGTGGCGGCTACGGCGCCCCCAAGACCTGCTACTCGTGCGGTGGCTTCGGTCACATGTCTCGTGAGTGGCATCCGATTTAAACCTCGTCTCCATGCCCAACTAACACCCAACAGGCGACTGCACCAACGGATCGAAGTGCTACAACTGCGGCGAGAACGGTCACTTCTCCCGTGACTGCCCCAAGGAGTCTGCCGGTGGCGAGAAGATTTGCTACAAGTGCCAGCAGCCCGGACACGTCCAGTCCCAGTGCCCCAACAACTAAGGGCGCTGAGACGACGTCGGTGATGAGTCGTTTCCTGCCCTTGGCCCCCACGATGGGAGGGTAGGGAAACAAATGGTTTTACCTCGAGCGAGGGTGTGCTGTGCACTCGCTGCGAATGACTCGGAAGAAATACCCGGCGCGGATGCCGTCAACGATGCGACGGCCTGTACAGTGAACGGTTCTTTTTTTACCCCTCGCCCTCTCAAACTTCGCTCTCAACCCCCTCACCCCTTCTTCTAATCCGACAAACACCCCCCCTCGGCATGGCACAACGAAAAAACAACGGTTCACGGAAAAGTTTTCTAAAAACACACTCATGATTTCACGGGCTTCTTTTCTTTTCTCATGCTCGACCATGATACCTCGCACGCGCGCTCGGTCGCTGGATCCGACCATGACATGTTGGTTCTCGGGACCAACATCGTTGGATGAAGATGGCATTGGCAACGGACGAACGGGGAAGCTCAGGCTTGGTTTTGCCTCTTCCATCCCTTCTGGACTGGAAGGCAAAAGACAGGACAGGTGGACCTCTTCGAATGGCGCTCCCATTCGACAGGTTGCAGACAGACGAGACGGAGACTAAGCTGCCGGATGACACCGCCGGGGACGATGGACGAAGAGCCCCGGGCGGAACGGAACGACTCGAGGGTCGTGACAATGGCAGGAATGGAAGTTTGTGTCGCACAATCGGGTCTGATGTTGATGTTTGTGATGTTTTGCAGAAGTGATGGATGAGGTGGCCTCGCTTTGGTGGTTGATGTGTGGGAGGTGGCTAAAGCAAGGAGGGCTGTCTTCGAGAAGGATGTCGTGTGACGGGTGCTAGGAGTTGGCGTCGTCTGGTCAATGGCGTCAAGTCTGGAGCCTTCTATTCGGTGGCTGTGCTGTTCCGCGAGGTATGTGATATGATACTAAGCGCCCCGTGCCAGCCTTTGGAGTCTGGGTATAATGGCTGGCGAAGCTGACATGTGTTCCGTTTGGGGGGCTCAAATTTGGGGAGAAGGTGGCTTCGGATTTAACCTTCGCAGCAGAGTGAGGTCAGGCGTAGTAAGAGGAAATCGAACTTTTATTCAGATCGAACTTGTATTGACCGGATTTGTAATTCTACACCCCGTGCGGCTTGTATGGCAGCGATTTTGCTGCCAGGCCCACTTTCGTACATGCATGAAGCCATCACCATCCGCTCAAGCCGCCCCTCATCTACAACCTCTCCTTCGGCATGTTCCTTATCGCTTGCCGCACACCGAGATCCGACAAGACCTCTTCTGCGCCACCCACTAGAAATTCAGAGTCAGTAACTTCCTTTCACGGCTGTAACCGGGTAAAAAACGACAGGGTAACTCACAGATGGCGTCAAACTTGTAGCCCCTGTTGAACATCTCAATAACTCTTCCCATGCCCGTCCTTGTAAGGCCGCGGCCTCCCCAGATCTGTACAGCTTCGTCGGCGCATTCGTGGGCGGCGCGGGTGCTGGACATCTTGAGGAGGGCGATGGGGCCGCCCAGATGCTTGGCTTGCTCCTTGTAGGGCATGTTGTTCATCTGGTAGGTGATGGTCTCGAGCCAGGCTTGGTTGGCCTCGCAGAGGGCGATCATCTTGCCGAGCTTTTGGCGGATGACGGGTTGTTCGATGAGACGCTTGCCAAAGACCAGGCGCTGGTTGGCCCATTTGAGGGACTCTTCGACGACCATGCGGCAGGTGCGAATCGTGGCGCCTGGAGATGTTAGAAATATACCAAGAGAAGGGGTGTTCAGACTTACAAGCCATGGTCCAGCGCTCGTGGTTGAAATTGCTCAGAACAACATGGATGCCCTTGTTCTCCTCGCCGAGGAGGTGCTCAACAGGAACCTTGACATTATCAAAGGAGATGTATGTGGTGCCGGCCGTGCTCGAGTATGATGTCTTGATGAGCTTGGTCTCAACATTCTCATCACGCTCGATGAGGAGCACACTCAGGCCCTTCTCCGTGCGAACAGCAGTGACGAAGTAATCGGAGAAGTGGCCGTTTGTGATCCACTTCTTGCTTCCGTTGACGATGTAATGCTTGCCATCGGCGGTCTTGGTAGCGGTGGTGCGGACACCGGCGACGTCGGAGCCTGCAAAGGCTTCGGTGATGGCGAGACAGATCTTCTTGCGGCCGGCGAAGACCTCGGGGGCGATGCGGTCGCGGAGTTCCTTCTTGGCGAAGTTGAGAATGACGGGGAGACCGATCTAGGAGAGTCAGAAGTGGACGTTGAGAGAAGGGGTGGTGGTGTTACGTACCGTCATGCCAGCCATGTTTCCGTCGCCGAAGCCGCGCGCGCCAGTGCGGGCGAGCTCTTGTGCAATGATCAAATCGTGGAAGTAATCAAACTCCTTGGGCTCGACAACGCCGCCGAGCAGTTCAACGCCCTGCAGATGCGGGCCGGGGCCGAGACGCATGTGGAGGACGCCAGACTTGGACATGCGGTCGATGAGGTCCTGGGAGATGAAATCGCCCGACTCCTCATTGGCGAGGGCCTCGGGAGTGACGTAGAGGTCTGTGAACTCTCGCATGGCGCGCTGCAGGCGGCGGTGCGAGTCGGAGTAGTAGGGGTTACGGAAGGCTGGGGTCAGCCAGAGGGGTTCGGCGTAGGGAACCTGGGAGAGTTCGCCCGGGCCGGGGTTGACGACCTGAGGCTCCTCGCCGGTGATGGTGCCGAGGAGGAGCTGGGAGTCGTACTTTGTGAGGACATCGTGGCGGTGGAGGTTGTAAAAGTCGGCTGTTGCGTCGCGGCCGGCGACCTGACGGAGGACGGCGGGGCCGCCGGGGTGGGCGTCGAGGAAGTCGGTGAGGTCGTAGACCTTGGAGTCGATGATTGTCCAGAGGGAGTCGTCGGAGGTGTTCTTTGCGACCTCGTCGCGGGTGTATGTGGAGGGTGCCATGGTAGAGGATGTGGTGGTTATCCGGGGTGTGGTTGTGGGAGGGAGAGAGGACAGCGGCTGGGGTCGGTTTTAAACGGGCGCCCGCGCCTCGAGACTTGACACCGCTACGGCTGCTCGGCTGGAACGAGTTCGAGAAGGCCAAGGCGTTGCCCCCCCGCGCCCGTCAGAGATGCCGAGGCACGCTGTCAGCTTGGTGGCTCCTCGGTCAACGTAGCTGCTAATCCGGGTATGGTGATTGGGTGACTGGATCTGGGGTAGCGCGCGGAGATGGCCGCCGCGGCAGCATTCCGCGGGCGGAGTTGGGGTCGGCGGGGCTTTCCGGGGGCATTCAGGGGGCATTCAGGGGGCATTTCAGGGGTTGGCTTGGTCGAGTCGGATGGCATCGTGGTTGCGATTGCATCAATATTGAGACGAGAGGAGGAGTGTTGGTTTGGTTCTATATCTCTTCATGACTTTCGACGAAGTATTTAGGTGCCGGCTTAGTCGGGTGCGAAGGACAGCCTCAATCTCCTTGCTCCTCACGCCTGACCAACGTTCGGGGACTCCAGTACACCGGTACCGCTCCATCAGCATGGTCAACGAAGAATGGAGGCTTGCTCCCCACGCCGGTCGAGTTGTGAACAGCCCTCAGGTCTGCATTGACCTTGTTCTCCATCGGTGGCCCGACGGCGAATGCCTTCTCGTGTATATCGACGAACACCGCGATCACGGGTAGGTTGTTCTCTCCTGGAAGATGCGCCGTCTGGGGGTCGTATGTCTCGTTGCAGACGTCGAACAGGATGTATTTCCGCAAGTCCCATCTCTTCACGGCCATGAGCTTTATAGACGTATCTGGCGGTCGTAATCTTATCTCTAGAGTAGGCTCGGACACGATGGCATTGAGAGCAATGCTTCCAGGTAGCAAACTCTGCGTCGCCGTCCACGCATCGTCAGTTGGCGATGAGTATGCGTATTGTAGTCACTGAAGATAGTTTTTCGCGGCGGTGAGCAATGGTAAGAAGAATCATATGCCACCTTGGTACTCTCGGGAGCAGTGCGAAGATATAATGACGAGTGCGGCGTGTGTTTGTAGAACTGAAGCCTCGCCAGCCAGCAGAACAGGACGTCGTGAGGATCCTAACAAGCTGTATTCGATCGCAGGGCAGGGTCCTCTGCTTGCTCTCCCATGGAGTCATCAGGAGAGCCCTGGATATTCAAACGTTGATGGAATGAGCTGTCCCAACTCCCAGACCGCCCAGTGGATGCTGCCGACTTGCAACATCTACCACCAGTATTCCTCATTGTCACTTGAAGTCTGAACACTAGAATCGCCGACCAAGAAAAATTCCTCCGTTCTCTAGAAAACATCTTTTGGGTAGTAGTCCCTCGCGACTTTTCCAAACGCATCCTCCAAGCTCTCGTCAACGCCGGAGCTCCTGAGAACCTTCAGAACTTCCAGCCCAGAGCGGCGTCTTCTCTCTCTCCAGACCCACTCAATCTTTCCCATCAGCTGTGCCAGAACATGCAGATCCGTCCGGCCCTCGACATCCTGCCCATTGCAATTTACCACCGCCGCCACCAGGAGTTTCACGCAAGTGACGCAGCGGTGACTACGGTGTTCCCAGTCGAAGTCCCATTCGAAACCATGCCAAACTCTCGCCTCGTATGTTTCTTCGTCCAAGAGATGCTGAATCGCGAATGTGATAGGCCCTTGCCCTTTGTTGTCCCTCAGATTCGGGTCGGCCCCTGATTTGAGCAACAGCTCAATCGCCTCGGGCCATGCTGACTTTGAGGCTAGATGAAGATGAAGCGCACTTTGACCCTGCAAGTTTCGAGAGTCGATGTTCCAGGTGGCAATCCGTGGCCTGTCGTCGGACTTGTCCTGCATGATTGCTTTCTGTCCAGATGTGATCAGCGCTTCGCAGATGCGGGCGTCTTCACCAGTCTTGTCTGTGGCGTAGTGCAGTGGTGTTGCTCCATTCGAGTCAACGGCATTGATGGGCGCTCCCCACTCAAGGAGCAGCGACGCCACGGAGTGGTTATGCTTCGAAGCTACAAGGTGTAGCATGGTGACCCCCGAATGGTTCTTCTTCATATCTGCACCCGCGCCGCGTTCAAGCATTAGCCGAACCACCTTGACCTGCACTTCGATCTCGCGAATGAAGCGAATATTCCACCGTAGAACCATCAATAGGGGATCATTGTGGCCGGTGGTCATAGAAGGGTCTGCTCCTGCATTGAGAAGCTCGATTACGAGACCGGGCTCTCGAGAGTTCGTGGAGGCCAAGCCGAGCGCCATGTCGAGGTCTCCGCCATAAACCTCTCGGGGATTGGGCCGAAGATCAAGAAGTGTCTTTATAGCGCGACGATTGTGTAAAGAAAGGGCCTTGGTAACAAGGTCAACTGGATCCTTTGAGATGATCTGATTGCCGTATCGATCCAACACTATTTCGATGATATGAAGCTGGTCACGAGTAAGGGCCGATTCGAGTAAGCGTTGATTCCCATTCCTGGAAGCAGAAACGTAGTCGTCAATACTCATTGATTGGATGAGTCGACGTGTTGTTGTGCCAAGACCAAGTATCATGGCTAATCTCAGTCCCGAGCCTCTTCGTAGTCACGCCGCATCGACGCAAAAAGACCCTGCATTTCGAGGTAGACGGGGAGCCACATCTGCTTCATTCCTCCATCATTGTCGATGAGTCTTAGGATCCTCTCTGCCGTGGCCGCGTCGTGGTACTCCCTGCCGCTATACCTGGCATGATGCACCCAGAAGCCTGCAGCATAGTCGAATGAAGTCAAGCCCCGCCGCCCTCGAAGCCCCCATCCGATGACAGCAGACTCAACACTTGAGACTGATGATGTTCTGTTCATCAACTGGTTATGATGCTCATATGTCGCCTTTCCCACCACTTTTACGTGATTCTCTATGACCTCGATGCATCGCAGGGCCATTTTCTCATGCGCATGTTGAAGGTTGCCCACCACAGAGTAATCGAGATCGGGGTTTCCAATGTGATCGGTGCGCATGAGATAGTCTTTGACGGATTGATGCACAAAGTGGACGGAGCTGTCCTCGGCAATCGTGAGAATGGCCTTGCAGTATTCCAAGAGGCCTTCCAACTCGTTCATGTCGGGTTCCGTGGGCGATATCGAGGTTGAGTCGGAGTCGGACGCGATGCTCGAGGTTGTATCAGATGCTCCATCATCGTCAAAACTCTCGTTGTGGATGAGGCCAACAAGTTTGATCTTGCGGAGAGGGTGCTCTGACAGGCATATCCAATGCAAGATAGAGCGAATCTTGAGTCGGTGGATCCTCTGCATGCTGAGCAATATTCTGTCATAGATACCGTTGAGGCCTTCAGGCAAGACCCGCAAACACGGCATCACTTCGAAAGCTTCCTTCTTTCGCAAGTCATTCGCCACAAACCCCACCCAGAGAAAAGTGCCCCCAGCCTTCTTCAGTAGAGTGGATTTCACCTTCTTTATGAGCGAGTCGCGCCATGGCTTTTTCGGATTGGCCCGAGCAAGCTCGTCGACGTGTTTCTCAATGAAGATTGTGATGTCTCCTTTGTTCAGGTCGGGGTCTAGGCAGACCTTGGGGATGTCCAGGGCCAGTGGCTGACATTGAGAGCTGAGAGGGCGGCTCAAAACAACAAACTTGAACTTGGACCTGAGGGTTCGATGACCTGTCGAAAATTCGTGGAATTTGGTGAGCACGGATAGGATCGAAGCGTCATCGCACTCGTCAAGACCATCGATGACGCAGGAGACAGTCCCCGCTCCGTTATCGTTCAGCATGCTGATGAAGATGCGCCAGAGGGTCTCCACGGCCACGGTAGGTGAGCCGAGTAGCTGCTTGGCGTCGCTTCTGGCCTCTAGCTCCTTGATGCCATGATGTAACAGACGCGGCCGCAGTCGGCAAAGCTGCCACACGAGGCACCGGATGACGGCCAGCGCGTTGTTCTGGCTTGGGTTGCGATTATCGCAGAAGAAGTAGATGACCGACTCGGTGCCGGCCTCGCTCGTTTGTGCAAGGCCCTCGAGGAATTCCGTCAGATAAATGGCAATCATGGACTTGCCCTTGCCAGGCCCACCTTCGATGGCGAGGCCGGCAGAGGGAGCGGCGGTGGACATCCAGTCGAGAAACACCTTCGTCTTGGTGATCCAGGCACATGTTCCCTCAGCACGGGCTGTCTTCCGGTGAATCAGGGCACCGCGGTCGTCTCGTGGGTCCGTGATGAAGATAGCTCTGAGGAATTTTTGCTCGAGGGTGGACTGGCTGTCCTGTTTTGCGTATTTTAGCGGATCATCGAGTAGCGTACCCACGGATTCTCTGATCTTTTGTAGGAGATGACTATCAAAGTCAGCCACTCATTCAGCATGATAGAAACATCCACCCACTCTTCGGAAGCAAAGCTGCGATACGTGAGAAGTATCATCTGATCGCGGTGCAGTTGCGCGAAGAGGTCAGCAATATCGTCTTTCTCCCACCGAGCCAGGAAGGCCTTCCGCGTTTTCTCCCTGCGCCCGTCTCCAGCACCGATCTGGATACGCCCGAGATGGGTGGCAAGATCTTGGACCGTGGGAATGCACAACTTTAAGATCTTCTCTGTCTGTGGATCATTTTGATCTCCCGAGTCGCGGATCTTTTCCGCAACCTCGGCCCATGTCTCAAGCTGGATGAGGCGGCGCTTCGTGAGCCCGGGTTCGGTTTCGGCGTGGACTTCCTTGATGAACTTGACGAGCTTTCTTGTTGTATCTGCGAACTGCGCTGCCGCGGCAACGACGCCGATGATGCTAGCTGGGTCCATCGCGACAACCTGCTGGCCCACACTTGGAAACAAGTCTTGAGGAAGGGAGAAGGTGAAGCTTGTGAGCGGCATAAACGTGGAGCGATCTGTCAATAAGGCTGTAGGCAGCGGGAGGGTTAAGAGGGGTCGATGCCGACGTGATTGGTGATGGGGGCCGAAGGGATCAGCTGCGCCCTGGGTTGCACTTTTGACTCGGGTGTGACAAGCTGAGCCGTTTTGAACCGCCTTATTGGTCTGCTACAGTCACCTCTTGGCAGAGACTCGGTCGCATGGTGTATGAAGTGGCAGTGCATGCCAGCCATGTTGCCTGATAGGCACCGCTGAAGTTGGCCATCCAGAGAAATACTGCGATGCTTAGTCATTCGATGAAGAGCTTCACCTCTGAGTGCATCCCTTGTCAAGGCACGAAGGCAATGAGCC
Source organism: Plectosphaerella sp. P0831 (assembly GCA_014635975.1). NCBI lineage: Eukaryota > Fungi > Ascomycota > Sordariomycetes > Glomerellales > Plectosphaerellaceae > Plectosphaerella > Plectosphaerella sp. P0831. Next base: position 100,562 of record JACAFV010000060.1, on the reverse strand, counting down.
TAGCATACGAGAACCGAGATAGGATGGTGCTTAGAGGCATTCTATCTTGGCTACCGCCGCTTCTCGACCATGTCACGTCATCCATGTCGGCCTGTTGGCGGCGATGGGAACGGCTTGTTCAGGAGGTCAGTCCAAGAAGCAAGGCAGAGCTCAGAGGCTGGAGATGGTGCTCCAAAGTGGGAGGGTGTCGACCTGGTCTCTTCGTTCGAGCGATGAAGTTGCATTATGATGGAAAACGATTGTTGAGTCGGCTTCCATCGGTGGTTGATGTCGAGTCAAGGCAGTGAAAACTCCATCCGGCGTGCGAGCCTGTGTGGAAGTGTCGAGGTGACGCGGAGAGACGCGACGAACCTGTTGTTGACTGTCCGGTTTGCGAGAGCCACCACCGCGTCGGCTGTCGTGCACCCAACCGGCAAATGCCTCCTGCGTGCACCAAACACCTTGGCAAAAGACAAAAAAAAGCTTCCCCGGATTCCCAGAACGCATCTGCCCATCTGACCCATGATCAAAAATGGCAAAAGGGTTCGGAGCCTTTTGGCTCCTACGTCCCTGTCGTGGTTCGAATCTGCGATCTTTACGCTTGTTGCCGTTTTCGGTGATGTCGTCGTTTTTGGTTAACCAATCGATCCTCTCACCAGTACCGTTTGACCTGAGCGCTTTCCACTGCACCGCCCCGGTACTGACTTGGGGTATGGGCGAAAGGATGTTATACTTAAGGGTAGAGGGGCAGGTGCGCGTTCTGAGCCCGTGCACGTTGCACCAGGTCCCCGCGGTTCGACAACAGGCGCGCAGACCAGTGCCGCAGGACCAGGCCAGGTGGTCTCTGGCCATTGTCCGTTGCCTTGCAGCCGGTAGCTGCACTGATGCACGCCGCCAATACCGCCACCGCCGTCGATCGTTGCCATACGCTGTGCGCAAAGCCAAGTCCGCTCCAGCAGCGGAATATGCACCAACTCTGTCGCAAGGAGTGGCGCACTCCTGCACCCAGCCAAGACGGACTCCACGGTGACACCCAGGTTGTCCGCCCTCAACAAGCAACCAGAGAAGCGCGGGCAGATCCGTTTGCTGGAGGGATGTCTCCGACAAGCACCATCGACGGCAACTGCACAGATGTCAGCAATGGTCAAGCACTCGGAGAAGCCATTCGCGATGGCAGCCGCCAGAAGCTGGCCCTCGTCTCCGACATCCTCTGTTCGCTCAGTCTCGGCTGGAAAGATCTTGATCGACTTGCGCATGACCGGTAGAGTCAATCGAGCCATGCCTGCGCAGCATTTTTCCGCAGCCCCGCAGCCTGGAAGACCATCGCATGTGGGCACAATGGCCGGGGACCTGTCTGTGATGGAAGAGTCCGAGGACAAGGCTGGGATGCTCTCGTATCGATCCCTTGGGATCAACCCGAAGAGCTCCAGGATCGAGGGCTCTATATGTCGGTGCTGACCGTCAAGACGGACAGGACAGCCTTGGGCGACGGCAGGCGAGACGCGATGAGGCAGCGGAGATGGCACTGCGTGTCCCTGTCCCAGGTTCTTAACAGTCTCGGAGATTATCGAATTGGATGATCTCGCAGGTGTCTGGATGGCTCGGGGACAGCTCAGGCTCAAACACCGCTGCCGCTGGTTGATCGCTGTCGTTGGATGAGCTACTTTGGAGTCAAGATGTCGTCTCCCGTTGGTGCAAAACCGGGTCTCCGCTCTCACGTGCAGACACACGTGATGGCATAACATCCCCGCAACCCCATCCCCGCCTCCAATTCTCCCCGACAGGGATCAGGACACCACCTCTTGGCTCCTACTGATGACCGCAGCGCGGCTTTTCTGGCGATTAGGCCCAGCCTCTTATCACGCCGCATACACACGGTACTGTACAGTGTTTGCTCCTGCCTACATGGCCTAGCCCCTTTCTCAAACCTGGCCGCAGGCCGCGGACAAGGCGCTTTCCCGGATTCAGGATCAGGCTGCCAGAGCCAGCGCCATGCGGCTCCTGTTTACGACTACCTAGCAGCTGCAGCGGCGGATGATCATGGGGCCCCGGCAGGATGACCAGCTCCGGGCGCCGGCCTCTTTCGCTTGCTCAGCCCCTCCCCTTTTTCCTTGATGCATCGCCATGGCCAGGTGCCTCGTTTGCCTCACAGCCTGATCGCAAGCACCGAAATCCCTCAGCGAAGCATCTCATCTCCTGTGCTATAACTGCTTGACCGAACTAGTAGCTTTACTCTTTCCTATGCTAGGTTCCCTTCTTCACCTCCGCTCTCCATTTACTAGCATCAACCCTCTACTTCCCATCCCAGCCTTGCCACCCACCTCCTCTCGCGTCATCGACCCAACCTAGTTCCCGCCGCAATGGATGCTTACTCCGTCAGCTGCACGAGTGCTTCTGAGAAGCACTTGAGCATGATATACCAGGATCTCCAGTCATCTCGCTATCACAGCTCAGCCTACCACAGCACCATCGTTCGCAAGGCCCCGTCAATGGGCTCAAATGCAGAGGTGCGTGCTGCTTTGCCAGAGCTATGGGGCAACCGGCTGACTGCCCCAGATGCCTCTCAAACCCCACGTCGGCATCGTGGGCGCCGGGCTTGCGGGGCTGCGCTGTGCCGACATCCTCAACAGTCACGGCTTTCAAGTCACCATCATTGAGGGCCGGGATCGTCTCGGCGGCCGCATGACACAGCAGAAGTTGCCCAACGGCCATCTTGTCGACCTCGGTCCCAATTGGATCCATGGCACCAATGACAATCCTATGCTCGACCTGGCCAAGGCCACTGGCACAGCTACCGGCAGCTGGGACACGAATAGCGCCCTCTTTGACGAAGATGGGAAGCTATTCTCGCTTGAGGACAGTGACGCCTACTCGACCCAGATGTGGGATATCGTGCAGGATGCTTTCAAGTGGTCAAATCAGCACTGGACCACGATCCTGCCGGAGGAGAGCCTGTGGGACTTTTTCCTGCGCAAGGTGCCGGAGAAGGTTCCCAACACGGAGCCTGACTTTGAGAGGAAGCGACGCATCATTCTGCAGGTGGCCGAGCTCTGGGGTGCCTTTGTGGGGAGTCCTGTCACCAGGCAAAGTCTGCGGGTATGCAATCCGGTGTTTGGTCCTTATGGAATGTCGGCTGATGGCGTTGCAGTACTTTTGGCTCGAGGAGTGCATCGAGGGTGGTAAGCGAGGGCGTCCATTCGCTTTGAGGACATTAACTGACACGAACAGAAAACCTGTTCTGCGCCGGCACGTATGAAAAGATACTCGAGGCCGTTGCCAAGTCGGCCAAGGACAATGCTACCATCATTTACAGCAAGCGGGCGGTTAAAGTGCGGACCAAGACACCGGAACGCCCAAAACCTACCGTCGAGCTCGACTCTGGAGAGTCTCTTGAGTTTGACGAGCTGGTCTTCACGGCACCATTGGGCTGGCTCAAGCAACATCTGGACGCGTTTGAACCAGCACTTCCGGGGCGACTGCAGCAGGGCATCCAGTCCATCGGATATGGATGCCTTGAAAAGGTATACATCTGCTTCCCGAAGGCTTTCTGGCTCGTGCCGGACGAGCAGGGCAGGGTGGTCCAAGGCTTTTGCCAGTGGTTGTCGCCCAAGTATGCGATGGGCACCAACCCGAAGAGATGGAACCAGGAGATTGTCGAGCTGGCGTCTTCGGGGCCGGACACGGCTCATCCAACGCTTCTCTTCTACATTTACGGTGAAGAGTCTCAGCACGTCACGAAACATGTGAGCCAGGCAAAGACTGAGGAGGAGCGCGACAAATTCTTGTACGAACTCTTCCAGCCGTACTACTCGCGACTTCCGCATTACGATGCCCAGTCAGCCGACTGCCAGCCTTCGGGGTGCCTTGCAACAACCTGGCTCCAAGACGATCTCGCGGGCAATGGCAGCTACAGCAACTTCCAGGTTGGCCTTGAGCAGGGCGACAAAGACGTGCGAGTGATGCGGGAGGGGTTGCCAGAGAGGGGCTTGTGGCTGGCTGGCGAGCACACAGCTCCATTTGTTGCTCTGGGGACAGCGACTGGGGCGTACTGGGCAGGTGAGTCTGTCGGTCGGCGTATTGCTGAGGCATATGGGAGGGCGACCGAGGGGGTGGAGGCTGTCGGAGAGGAAGAGAAGACGTGATCAGAGGTCCCTTGAAAGGCCTCCACACTACAAAACCCTCATCCACTGGACTCTTAGAACTTCGCCTGTAAGAAATGTGACACTCTCATGATGCTCTAGAAATTGTGCCAGAGAGAAACATTCAGGGGCAGGGTTGGCCGCCCTGGAGATGTTTCTTTGACCAGACGCCACCAGCTGAGACCAGGTCTGCTCCTCGGCCCCTCCCGGATTGGTGCCCGCAGGTCTCACCTGGACCGAATGCATCAACCCCCAACCATGTTCCTGAGCGATAGACACTTGGCCAGACCCTAGAAATGCATGCATTCGTGGCGCTGACCAGGCAGCCCCGGTCTGACTCCTCGGCCAGGCACACCCGAGGCAGAAGGGGGTTGGTAAACACACTGATCATGGAGGCGACCTGGCGGAACATGACAAGAGGGCCGGGGTGAAACGGAAGGTCAAGTGACAAAGGGCTGCGGCAGTGTGAGCGAATGACATGGATGGATGACGTTCAGCCAGTCAATGCGGGCGGTGAGAGATTCAAGACACTGGCGGGCAAGGACAGTGACGGGGAAGGGGAAAGACAGGCCTGGGGACCAGAGTCACGAGTGCTGGTGAACGCTAACTCGATGGGGTCCAGGCGTGTCCACTCACTGTCCACCCCGGGCCTCTCACTGGGTGCGAGTGACCTATCGCGCCGACGGGTGGGGCGACACGACCCCGACACTGTTGACTGAGGTGACGCCCTGCACCTGCTGCACTTGTGCCCTTCCATCACCTCGTCTACCCGACTTCCACGTCAACACTCTCCTCGCCTCCCCCGCCAGCGAGGCCAAATCCGAAAAAGACCTCTTTCTTCCAACACACGCGAGCAGTCTCAGAAACCCTGTAGACTCCCTTGCTTTATACCGACAGCTCCTGCCTATCCTCCCGCCACCGAGGGCTGCCCCGCACCGTACCGTGACTACCCATCTACCGACCGACTTCTTCCTCCTCCACGACCTCTCCTCCGAATGACGAACACACAATGATAGAGGTCCCTGCTACAGGCCGTCGGTCCACGGAGAACACGGTGACTTCTGCTGTCCGGTTTGGCCGCCGGTAGATCCCGACCCGAGCCCGACCCCCAGCCCCTCCGGGCGTGGCATAACATCGACGACTAAGCGTAGTTGAGGGCTTGACTCTACGACGCCACCTCTTTCCGCGAACGAAAGCTGCGAATATCTCCAAATCCTCTATAACCAAATCTTCTACTTCTCCCATTAAAAGAAAACACCACACCCAACCTCCTGCTGAGGAGCGCCCGCTGCCCATCATGGCGCTCTTCTTCCAGAGCTTCAGAAGCTCCTCCATGCCAAAACTGCTCCTCCGATATGCTCTCTCAAAACTGGAACTGCTCGAGGAAGAGGCTCTCGATTTGCAGAACCTCGAGTTTGCCCTAGGCCGCAACACCACCTTGGAGTTTAAGGATGTTGGTGTACGACTCAAGGTATGATACCCTCTTCTCGCCATGCTTCGCCACCGCTGACTTTTTGTCTACAGAAACTCGAGCGCATGCTCGGCCTCCCGCCATCCTTCAAGCTCGAAAAGGCCAAGGTCCTCAAACTCGTCATCACCATCCCCATGGACTTCTACACCAGTCCCATCACGATAGAGGTCGATGGCATCGATATACGTCTGCGCCTGCTCGGTCCCGATGACGGCAAGACCAAAACGCGGACCCCCGGCGGTACCGGCCCCGGCAGTGATACCGTTGTACCGCATACCCTCGATCTTGCCGCTTCCTTCCTCGCCACCCAGCCTCAAGACGAGAAGAAGAAGCTAGAGGAGGCCCTGGCCGCAGAATCGCATGACCTCGGCGCATCCGTCGCTCTCAGCGATTCTAGCTCCACGAGCGACGATGATGACGAATACGTCGGCACTGGCCAGCCACTATCGCTACCGACCTTCCTCGCCGACTTTCTCCAGGGCATTGTCGACCGCACCCAGGTGGCCGTGCGTGGCGTTGCTTTCCAGATGGGCATCGATGTGCCCGTCGAGTCCGGACCATCCGCCAATGCCGCCACGGAGCGCGTCACTTTCCGTGTCGCCATGGAAAGCATCGACGTCGAGGGCGTCACGGCCGAGGCGCGCGATGCCGACGGCGAACCGCTCATCAGGCCCAAGGAGGGCAAGAGGCACATTGCCCTGTCGCAGATCAGCGCCTGCCTCATCTCAGAGGCCAACGTCTTTTCCACCTTTGCGAGATCTCCGTCCGTTTCGTCGCCCGCCATGTCGAGGGTGGCCTCGTTCGCCGAGCCCGAGAGGCCAGTGTCGCCACCGGAGAGGCAATCTTCATTCGAGAGGCGGCCACCACCGTTTGAGAGACAGCCCTCGGTCGAAAGGTCGCCATCGCCCGTGTTCAGGGGCATGCATGAAAGCGATCTCGTCGAGTCGGTGGAACTTGGCGATGCCGACGATGCACTCCTCCGGGATAGCGAGGATGCTCTGCAGATTCCGTACGAGTTCAGCGACGAGCCCGGTCAGGAGGACGAAGAGATCAACACAACGCCGCGGGCCTCCATTTACCAAGACCTCCCTGGCCGCCAGTCCCATGGCTCTATTGCCCAGTCACACGGCTCTATTGCTCAGTCTCATGGCTCTATTGCTCAGTCGCATGGTTCTCTTGCAGATGAACAGTCAGAAGAGGATAATTTGCCCTGGCTGCCTGCAGCAGAGTCTCAATCATCCCTGGGACTTCCCGCCGAGTTCCACCTCTCCGACTCAATGCGGTCTGCCGACCTACAGGAGTCCCAATACTCCATCGCAAGGAGTGAAAGCCCCGACGACAGCGGCGTCCCTGACGCCCTTGCCCAGTCGCAAGTGTTCACCCATGAGGAAGCTGAGAGCATGTATCTGAGCGCGTTTTCGCACGCGGGAACGGAGGCTCAGGCCCAGTCACAGTCCGGAATGCCGGGTGCGTGGGGAGAAAGCCCCGAGTCCTCTCCCAAGAAGTCGTCTCCACTGCCAAAAGAAGAGACTATTATGCCGGTCAACACGCCACCCCAGGATTCGCCTCCTGCACCGCAGCCAGAGGAGCACCTCCCCCAGGAAGAGCCTGTCAGAACCCCACCGCCCCCCAAGGCTCCCTCGCCCGTCTTGGCACCAGTCCCAGAACCGCAGCCAGAGGTTGAGGCTGATGTCAAGCCCGACTCACCAGTCGAGCCCATTCGGCCTCAGACACCACCAATGCCGTATGAGACAGAGGAACCCCAGATCCCCGCCGTACCGTCTCCTGAAGACGTGCCGACACCTAGAGGGCCGACTCGCCTCATCAAGGAGATCATCAGTCTGGACCGCGTCTCTGTCTACGTGCCATCTCTGCACAAGCACATCCACGTCCATCCCGGCCAGGATTCCACCGCCAACCTGTCGGATGCATCTCCTAGGCTCTCCAGGTCCACGGCACCTCATCTTCCCGGTGCTTTCTCCATGTACTCTACGACCCCGAACCTCTCGGCGAGCACCTCCCCTCGATCCCCCCCGCCGCAGGCCTCACAGGCAGAAGGCGAGGATGACAAGACGCTCGAGGTCATCCTGTCGCCTGTCGAAGTGCGCTTCGACATGTCACTGGCATTCCTCCTCGTGACTGTTGTTGGAAAGCTTCTGGACGCTGTCAAAGACGTTACAGAGCCCACACCCAAGCCGGCGGCCACTCACCAGCAGTCTGAGACGCCCAAACCTTCGGCTTTCAAAATCGTCATGGACAAAATCTCTATCCTGTTCCTCAGCCAGCTCGGTGGCGTTGCCGACACAGCCGAGCGCGCGCTTTCCCCCTCGAGGCTGTTCATGCAGCCGGATGTCCTCCTGCGGACAGTTCTCGATAACCTCGTCATCGGGGTTACGACTGACGGCCCCAGCGTCGAGACCAGCATTGACCTGGAAAAGTTCAGCTTTGGGTACGCCAAGGACGATATCATCTCTTTCGACCAGAGCCTCCAGATGCGGACGTCAGTCATGGACAAGCTGCCGACAGCCGGATCCGAAGTCTCCATCAAAATCATCAAGACACCCAGGTCGACGAGGGCTGAAGTCACGACGCTGCCGCTGCTCGTGCAGCTCGATCTGCAGCGACTCGACGAAACTTTCAGCTGGTTCGGCGGACTGAGCAGCTTCCTTAACATGAGCTCCTCCGTCACCTCAAGTGCAGCGTCCATGTCGTCGGCCAAGAGCCCAGTGACGTCGCCGCGCAAGCAGAGGGGTGTGCGGTTCGACACTCCCATCAATCCCGACGACCGGTCAGCGGCTTCGGAGAATAAGGTCGATATGCGCATAGGGGGCTTTCACCTTGAGATCCAGGGCAAGGAGTGTCTCGTGGCGCTCGATACGAGCGCCGTCAAGATGGTCAGTCGAGAATCGGGGCTGGGTTTCGCCATTAGTAAAGCGCACCTTGAGGGCCCCTATTTGAACGGCTCGCTTGCCAGAAGTGCACCGATCGGCGTCGATGTCAGCGGTCTTCGGTTCGACTTCCTCAACACTCCCACCGATGGTGATCTCGAGCGGCTCCTCGAGCTTATCACGCCATCCAAGATCAAGTTTGACAAGGGCGACGACGAGATCATGGTTGACACGCTTTTGAGGCAACGGAGGAAGGGCCCAATTCTGCGAATAACCATCGACCAGATCCAGGCCAGGGTCGGCCAGCTTCCGCTACTGGCTTGCCTCCCAGGGCTGGGCGAGGAGCTTGCGCGCCTGGGCACTGTCGCCAAATATCTCCCTGAAGACGACCGACCTGGCCTCCTGACGCTGACAAAGGTGCTCGACGTCCGCGCCTCGGTCGAGCTGGGCGGCAAGATTGGCACCATCAACTCCCGACTGGGCATTTTCGAAATTGCGCAAATCACGGTGCCTTCTCTCATCGCCTTTGGTGTCCACTCGATCGCCGTGGACCGCAACGGCCGCGAGGATCTCGTCAGCTCGCCCGACATATCCCGACTCGACACCTCGCCTGGCCCTGTGCTTATGGTGCGCATGATCGGGGACGAGATGGAGCCGGTGATCAAGGTCAAGATGCGAGACGTGACCATCGACTACCGCGTGCCGACCATCATGGATGTGCTGGGACTCGGCCCTGAAGCGACGCCGCAAGATTTCGAAGCCAGCCTCGCTGCGTCTGTTGCCAACCTGGGTGACCAGGCACACAATGCGCTCGCAACCAAGCCCACGCCTCTCAGCAACCGCCGATCCGCCGATCCCAGCAAGGCACCTAGCAGCAAGCCCACAAAGGTCGACATACTGTTCAAGAACTGCATGCTCGGTCTGAACCCGCTCAAGCAGACGTCCAAGCTTGTTCTCGCGCTGAACGACGCCCAGCTGACGGTCGTGCTGCCCAAGGATGTGGAAATGCAGGCGACCTTCCAGATCAACAAGGCCGATATTCTCCTCACCGACGATGCCTCCAGGCCCGTGTCCAAAGACACTTCGAGCGCCAGGCGCCAGCGTCCCGCCGCTTCCGACGGGATTGCGGAACTCCTCTCCAGGGGCTTTGTCAACATCTGCTACATGTCAGCTGCCAAGATCGTGGTGAAGCTTACAGCCTCCGAAGATGGCGAGAAGCAGGTAGAGGTGGAGGTCCGTGACGACCTGCTCGTTCTGGAGACGTGCGCCGACTCGACGCAAACCCTCATTTCCCTGGCTAACGGCCTCTCGCCCCCGACCCCGCCAAGCAAAGAGAACAAGTACAGGACAAAGGTTGTGCCGATGGAGGACCTTCTGGCATCCATCTCTCCCGAGGCGTTTGGGAGGGCCGAAGGGCTGTACGACTTTGACGACGACTTCCCCATGGCGGCCCAGGGCGCTCAGGGCACGGCGAACGACGACGAGTACGACATAATGGTCGACTCGGGTTCGCTCCCCGAAGACAACTACCTGCACCAGGAGTATGACGTCGCTGGCAAGCTCTTCAGCGCCGGTGGCTCCATGATGTCGGGCGTCTCCGCGGCCAGCGATAGGCGTGGGGGCGGCGAGCTGATGTTTGGAGCTGGCTCTTCCGAGGAACCCGACCAGGGTAACGACCTGCTGATCGAGGAGAATTACTTTGTGAAGAAGCAAGACCTGGACAGCACGGCCAAGATTTGGAACTCGACTCGCAACTCCTACGACCGGGCGCCCAGCGACTTGGTTCGCCGCAGCCCCGTGCGTGTATCGGTCCGCGAGGTGCACGTCATCTGGAATCTGTTCGACGGCTATGACTGGGTTCGAACACGTGACGAAATCACCAAGACGGTCGAGCAGGTGGAGAACAAGGCGCTGGAGCGGCTCAGACGAAGGGAACCAGAGCCGGACGAGGACGAGGACATTGACGTGATTGGGGACTACTTGTTCAACTCGATTTACATCGGCATCCCCGCGAACCGCGACCCGAGGGAGCTCGCGCAGATGGTCAATCAGGACATCAACGACAATGCGACGTACACTGAGACGGAGTCTGTGGCCACGACGGCAACGGCGACACCCAGCAGGCCCAGTGGGAGCGGCAGGTCGAGGAAAAAGCTCCGACTGAATCGCAGCCGCAACCACAAAATCACGTTTGAGTTGTCAGGGGTCAACGCGGACCTGATCATGTTCCCGCCGGGCAGTGGCGAGACACAGGCTTCGGTGGACGTGCGAATTCATTCGATCGACGTGTTCGATCACATCCCGACGTCAACGTGGAAGATGTTTGCGACATACGACAAGGACGCGGGCGAGCGGCAGATGAACACAAGCATGGTGCGGCTCGAGGTGTTGACTGTCAAGCCTCAGGCGGACCTGGCTGCGTCGGACATCATCTTGAAGGTGACGGTGATGCCGCTGCGGCTGCATGTGGACCAGGATGCACTCGACTTTATCACCCGGTTCTTCGAGTTCAAGGACGACAAGGTGCCGGTGCATGAATCGCCGAGCGACGTGCCGTTCCTGCAACGAGTCGAGGTGATGGACATTCCTGTGCAGCTGGATTTCAAGCCGAAGCGCGTCGACTACGCGGGACTCAAGTCGGGGCGGACAACGGAGTTTATGAACTTCATCGTGCTTGACCAGGCGCGCATGACTTTGCGGCACACCATCATCTACGGTATCCAAGGATTCGACCGGATGGGTAAGACGCTCAACGATATCTGGATGCCGGACGTCAAGAAGACGCAACTGCCGGGGATTCTTGGTGCGCTCGCGCCAATCCGCGGGCTGGTCAACATTGGCAGCGGTTTCAAGGAGCTTGTGGAGATCCCGGTGCGCGAGTATCAGAAGGACGGAAGGATCTTGCGCAGCTTGGGAATGGGCGCCGCGGCCTTTGCACGCACGACTGGCACCGAGGTCATCAAGCTTGGGGCCAAGGTGGCGGTGGGCACGCAGACGGCGCTGCAGGGTGCCGAGGGTCTGCTGACATCTGGGCGGGCGGCCGAGGCGGAGGCGACGACGTGGGACGGCAACGACCCGAGCGACGAGGGTGAGGAGCAGCGCAAGCAGATCAGTCTGTACGCGGACCAGCCAGCGGGCGTCCTCCAGGGACTTCGGGGTGGTTACGCAAGCCTTGCGCGCGACCTGCATCTGGCACGCGACGCCATCATCGCGGTGCCTGGCGAAGTGATGGAGAGCGGCGACGCAGCGGGCCTGGCGAGGGTGATGCTGCGGCGTGCGCCGACGATTGTGTTCCGGCCGGCGATCGGGGCGAGCAAGGCCATTGGCAAGACGCTCATGGGCGCGACCAACTCGCTCGACCCGGAGAACCGGCGACGTGTGGAAGAGGTGAGTTTTCAGAAGTGCCTTGAGGGTGAAGTGAAGCTGACAATTTCTGTAGAAGTACAAGCGGCACTGAGTGCATATCGGCGGCGCATCAACACTGTTTTCCGGAGGCATCCTCGCGGATGGGCCTCTTTCTGGTCTGACGCATCTCGACTGCATCATAGAATGGACCCGGACCGGCGAAGGAGGTTTTCTTTCTTGCTTTTTGCTTTCTGTTGCTCTTATGTTATCTGTGGAGGAAGGAGGTATTGCATCACGGTCGTTTTGAGTGATTTGCCGGCATGGGAAGCAGGACAAACACAATACCCTAGACAGTCAATGCGATGTTTGCACACAAGCTGATGGTGGTGATGTGAGTGTCTCTATTATTATTTATTTTTGTTTGTCTATTGCCCGCCGAGGCTCTTCTCAATGGCCTCGAGGGGCTCGATGACGCCCTTCCAGTTTGCCCACTCGGCATCACCGCCGGGGATGCCGCCGGCCAGGGGCAGACGGGTGCCGTCGCGGTCACCGAAGCCGCGAAGGCGGGAGATGGCCTCCTTGATGCCGACGGTGCCGAAGCGGACGACGAGCTCTTCGACGCCGCTGATGCGGAACTGGAGGAGCTTGCGCTCGGCGGACTCTTCGTCGGTGGGACGGACCTTGATGGAAAGGTCGTACAGTCGGGAGACGGAGCGGGGGAAGAATCCGGCGGAACCGTCGATGGCACCGGCCGCACCGACAGAGACGACGGGGAGGAGGTGCTGGCCCAGACCGGTGAATGTGGCGAAGGACTTGTGGTCGATGGAGGGGTTGGAAGCGATCAAGGCGGTGTGGGAAGCGTCGCCGTGGGAGAGCTTGCAGCCGACAATGTTGGGGTGGGCAGCGAGGGCCTCGTAGGTGGAGGGGGCGACCTTTACATTGTTGGAAACGCCGGGGTAGTGGTAGATGAGAACGGGAATGGGGCTGCGGTCCGCAACGGCGCGGAACCAGGCGATGATTCCATCCTGGGAGGCTGCGCCGGCAAAGTACCCCGGCGCGAGGACGAGGCCGTACTGCGCGCCAGAGGCCTTTGCGTCGACGAGCTGCTCGACGGTCTCGGCGATGGAGTTGGAGGCTGTGCCGGCGATGATGGGGTAGTTGGGGAATCCGGCTTCGTCGAGGGCTTTGCGGGAGGCGCGGAGGACGGGACCGCGTTCGGAGGAGAGGAGGTGGACGGCTTCGCCGGTGGAGCCGAGGATGACTTGGCCGCGGATGCCGGCGCGGGCGAGGTAGACGGCGTGGGCGCCTTGGGTTTCGGGATCGAAGGGGGGGATGACTGGGTCAAAGGAGGGGGAGGAGCGGCGGGCGAAGAAGGTTGGGACGGGGACGTAGATGCCGTGGGGAGGGGGGGAGGACATTTTGAGAGGTGGGGATGTGGTGATGATTTTTGGTGGTTTGGTCGGATAGGGGGGAGGTCGGGGGTCGGCGGGGGGGGGAACGGTTGAGATGGAAGTTGAAGAGGAGGGTTTGATTAAGAATAAAGA
>JACAFV010000060.1:24662-87039 GCA_014635975.1 Plectosphaerella sp. P0831 | reverse complement strand
GGAGGGGTCATTCACGGTGTTTCGTTCGTTGATGCTAAATCTTTGGATGGATTCGCGATGGGAATCCTCTGTGGCGTCTTGTAGTCGTGTTATGCGGCCGAAGGGGGGGTCACTCTTCGGGACATGATGCGGATGACGCTCGACCGAGACTCAACCGAAGCGGCCGAACGTGAACGGGGAGATGCGGAGGGTTCACCGAAGTTGACCGAGGAAAGTGGGGTGACCGAAGGGATGCTGACCGAGCCGATGGGAAAGTGTGGTCATGGCGTCATCAGTCCGGCACCGGGCCGATCGGATCGGGGGTGTTGGGGGAGGGATTTGTTAGATTGTGCATCGGGATTGAGTCGAGATTTCGATTTGAGGGAATACTTTTACTGATAAGTAGTGTTGCTGATCCTTTCTCTCAGACTGTTTTTTGGTGGTGTGTTGTCTTGCAGTCCTAATTTTCGTCCCAACCCCAAGCCAAAAATACCCCGCCATCCCAAATCAACACCAACCCAACCCCTCAACACCATCCCAAGCATCGCGACGCGTCGCACCCAGGTCTCGCCATGGCAGACGGAAAGCGCGCCGTAGACTCGGACAAGGGTACGTCTCCAGCTACTCTACAACTAACTCTACATACACTCCTTCTAACGTTTTAGTCTACACCGTCCTCATCACAAACGCCGACTACCTCCCCGGCCTCTTCACGCTCGACCACTCCCTCCGCGCCGTCGGCTCCAAATACCCCCTCGTAGCTCTCTACACCGACTCCGTCTCCGCAGAAGCCCACGCCGCCATCGACCGCCGCAACATCCCCAAACAACGCATCGAATACCTCCTCCCCACCGCCGGCCGCGACTACTCGAATGACCCCCGCTTCTACGACTGCTGGTCAAAGCTTACACCCTTCTCCTTGACGCAATACACCCGCGTCGTTCAGCTCGATGCTGATATGCTTGTGCGCCGCAACATTGACGACCTCATGCACATTCCTCTCGACGACCCTGCTGTAGCTGCTACAGCTTCGGATCCGTCCGTCTCTGCGCGCGTCTTTGCCGCTGGTCATGCATGTGTCTGTAATCCCCTTGGGAAGAAGCATTACCCGAAGGACTGGATCCCTGGTAACTGCGCCTTTTCCACGCAGCACGATACCCCCGATGCGGCGCAGACTGATGGCCCGGACCCCGTCACCGCCAGCCCTCTGGGATATATGAACGGCGGTCTGCAAGTCGTCATTCCGGGCCGGGAGGTGTACAAGCAGATTGTGGAGCGCATGGAATCTGGGGCCGCGGACATGGACTTTGCGGACCAGAGTCTGTTGAGTGATCTGTACCGTGGGCGGTGGGTGGCGTTGCCGTATGTGTACAACGCACTCAAGACGCTGCGGTGGCCGGGTGTGCATGATCAGATTTGGAGGGATGAGGAGGTCAAGGTTGTGCATTACATCCTTGCGCCGAAGCCGTGGGATGAGAGGGGAGAAGATGGGGTGTGGAAGGGGCCTGGGAAGGAGGAGGATAGGGTTACGCATGGGTGGTGGGCCGAGTCGGATGCCGAGAGGAGGAGGGGGGAGAAGGAGAGGGGGGTTGACGATGGGTATTAAAGGGAGTGATAGAACGAGATGGAAAGTTAGACGTATAGAAGTTGAGAGCTGAGAGCCTCACCAGACTATGCATTGCGTTGTTTGGAAGATAGGGGCAGAGGATGGTGTGAGGGGGTATACTGGGAGGGATGTGTTCTGTCTGTGGCGGCAACTCATGATGGATCCAGCCGAGTCTGTGCCGTCAAATTCTCCTGCTCTGACGACGACCTATGGGTCACGCTCAAAGTATGTACAGGGTCTCGAGCCACAGCAGCCTGTACGCTTGCTTTGCAAAGATCAGCGGAAGTAGAAGCCTGAGAGCCTCATAACCTGTAGGGACAATTGGCCTAGGTGGGTGAAACTGGTGATGGATGAAGGAAGACTCCTCTAGCCTGGCTGGATCCATGACCCACAGCATCCATCTCACCGACTGACCCTTGATCTTTCTTGTCAGAGGCCACAGCGTCGGTATCCCCAGGAGGTATCGGAGCGATAGACCCAGTAGGAGCTGGGAGTGAATCCTAAGGTGACAATGCAGCGACGCCCGGCGGATGACACCACCAGGACACACCTCGCAGGGCGTTGTACAGGTGAATGTCTCTCCCCTGGCGGGAGAGAGAAGACATTGAGGATGAGCCAAGAGGGCCCGGGTGCAGGAGTTGATTGCCATGGCCAGACAGTTGCTGTAGTTGGCAAACAAGTGATACTGTCGAGGCTTCGTGATGACTGGGTCGGTCTGCCCCGCGATGATGATATCGTACCCTATACTCTCCTTGTCGAGTAGATTCGGCCCGATCAACAGACTCAGGTGACTCTTTGCACGAAAAAGGAGAAGGAGAAGCGCCAAGACGGCAGAGATCCTTCAGGAAATGACGAGAAAAAGAGGAGGCAGACAAGGATTCGGAAGATCTGGACCACCGGGTGCTCTTATGTGGGTGCGATGCTGATCCGAACAGAGAGGATTAAATTTGTCGCGGAATCTATCGCCAAAGAGCTGCTGTTTGTTGGGATGGGCCCGAGTTGGGTTGGATTGTCGGCTCGGCCTCTTGTGTCTCGGTGTGCTCGGTCATGGTAGTGTCGTCGGCACCTTGCGTCTCGGTTTGCTCGGTCATGAGGTTGGTCCCCTGTGCTTGTAGCGTGGGCGTCAACAGAACTTGCTGCAAAGATACGCGGGAGAAGATTCGATGTACTCGACGGCGAATAAATAGGGTCGAAGTGACGCTTGCTTCTTGATGTCAGGCAAGGCAGCGCCCAAGTCCTCAAAGGTGATATCCTTCCAGGTCATCTGGCCCAAACATGGCGACGAACCCGTTGTTGGGTTGGACCTGCTAGGCATTGATGGGTGTCCTCTGGGGCCCGGGGAATCTTCACCCGGACACAGGAAATCTCTTCATACTGCCCCCTTATCCCACGGGCAATAATGAGTGTCTCAAGAGAGACAGAAGGACTTGTTCAGAACACGTTGTGGGCATGCGGCAAGTTCGAGCCAGACCTCGATCTGAGCCGCCATGAGTGCCTATGCGCTGTCATCGCTGCCTTTGGCATTGGCATTGCTGCGTGCTTCGTCCGAGACCGTGAAGGCTCATGGAGACATGACGTTGATGACAAAAGAGTCGGATGGCATGTTGGCAGAGGCCAAGCAAGATCTTGGACGGCAGGATCTTCTCGCGCGCCTTCAGCGAGGGCATTTGGCTTGCGCCAAGTCCTGGTTTGAGGTGAACATTTCCTGTGAGCGTGCTGGATGAGCTCTTGCGACGGGTTTGCGCGTGGGCCCGGGGCGATGATTCCTTCGACTTCGTTTTGCTCCAAAGGAGCACTCGACCGGGTCTATACCGTCTTACGAGAAGTGTCTTTGACGAGAAGGTGTCGACTCGACACCGAGGGCCCGGGGCTGTTGGGGGGATTCTCTGGAAGTACTTGGTCTCGAAAGTCTCGTGGGCAAGGCCGATGCCAATCTGGATGATCCAAGCTTGCCCTGAGTGTTGCACCAACCTGGAGCTCAGAGAATGTCGTGTGGAGATGAAACAGGCGTTTCGTGCTTTTGCCATATCCTTGGTAAGGTTGCTGTGATGTGCCACTGCCTGGACATTTGACTGCCGGGACTTTGAGAAGCCTCTCCTTGTCTTCGTCGCCGGGGTACAGCCGAACGAACTTTGTGACCACCTGGCCACCTGTATGGGCGATTGAGACAATGTGGTGACCGCGGGGGGGGCGGCAGCTGGGACGAGTGGCTAGACGGTATGTCAGACATCACATCGGCGCCTTTGTCGAGCAGAGACAGGATCGACTCGTTTAGCCCCCAGTAGCGTCAGATGACAGAACATCCTGGGAAGTCCTACTCCAGGGCGTTTTCTGCGGCGAGCACCTCTTCGTTCCTGGGGAGGCCTCGAACGACTCAAAGAAGACGCCGGGTGGTATGGCCTCGGTATACCGAAGGTCCCGGAGTGACTGGACGCATTTCCTTTGTACATCTCACAAGCTTTTGTGATATTGCAAAAGTCGTGAATGCATTCGTACGAGGTACATGGGTTTTGATTCGTGTATCTCAACGAATCACTGTATATCTCGTCGGCACAGTGGTGGCAAGCCCTGGAGGGCTGATCAAGCCTGGCGGGTCCTGTTTTATGGAAGTTGAGGCTCGACAGCAGGTCGAGCGCGTCGGACTGTCCGACGTGGGCGGCGATATGGACGGTCTGGTATCCGTGTGGGAACTTGAACGTCATGAGTCGGTCGGCAAAGGCCGTCGGTAATCTTCTTCTTCGGCTGGTACAGCCGGGCCTTTGAGGCTCGCGATTGTCAGGGGCCACTCCTTCTCGACGTTGAGTGTTCTCATCCTCGCAGCTTGTCGTAGTCGGTGTTGCGTCCATCGGTTTTCGCTTTGCATGTCACAGGCGAGTTGGTGCAAAAGAATGTTGTCGGTGCCTTCTTTCAGCAGGAACTCTTGGTCTATGATGGAGGCGAAGCGTCGAGATGCAGCGCGTAGCTGGCGCCGGTCGTTGCTGTTGCCAAGACGCGTGATTTCAACCAGTAGCTCCGTCAGTAGAGCTGAGAACGACATGGCGGTTGGCGTGGATGGATCGCGTGAGATCCGGCTGAGGTGTGTCATCGGTTAGCACAGCTCGGGGAAGCTGTCCCGTATGTGGCCTGAAGACTTGGCTGAGATGCGCGGTATTGACGAACCTTTCTGGCAATGTTCTTGCTCTACGGACCTGTAAGAGGGCGGCGATCTGATGAGGTGGTCGCGAATCGTTTCGCGTGTCGAACCGCTGATCGTATTTCGGCGGTGGTTGGCGGGGTTGACAAGTATCGAGGAGGAGAATGGGAGTTGGGCAAAGAAGAGGTCCGGGTCACGAAAAAGGTGGTGGCCCTGCTGATGCCACTCGGTGTGTTACCTGGGTTTGCATGTTGCCCACGTTGTTGCTATTGCTTCCGCAAACTCGGTTCTCGCCGCATTTCAATACTTTCCGCTGTCCTGAGTGGGAGGGGTGATGCCTGATGGCTTTTCTCGTCGTCGTCGAAACCCCGAAGCAGGACTTGGTGAAGACATTCAAACCGCCAGAAACGGACTCGCAGACCTCAACTGCCGGTGGAAAAAGAGTGCGTGTAGATCCCGGGCTGCCGAATCCATGTTCATTCGTCTCCGACTCTCGCAGGAGTGGATGTTGGAAGGTGGAAGGAAGTTGATGGGAAGTCTGGAAGGAGTAGAATCTCTAAATAGTCCGCAAGACCACCTATTTGCGTTTGTATTATGGACGTAACTGCTTGTGTTTGCGAAAACTGCCTGACAATCTGGTCAGTTGGACGTGCTGGACGAAGCTGGGGAAGGTCACGCAGGGATGGAGCGAAGGCGGCAAACGCATCGACGATGAGTCAATCTCACGAAGAGCGTAAATGAAGATGGACGTGGATGCGACAGAGCAGACGTTGAGGCGCTTCTGGGACCAGTGCTCTGATCGTGAGTACGGGGAGGTTGTTGGGTTGAAGTCCGGAGAGACGGGGGGACGAGCTTCACGTCCTGCCTCAAGTCACGAGCTCACCACGCCTGCCCGAGTGGGGTCCACGAAAGACTCAGCCATGTATCTTTTCTTCAAAACACAGAAGGAAAGTACAAAAAGCAGACAGGCACATTGGAGGACTTGCTCAAAGACGGCGAGATATAATCATGAACGTAAATTGCTGTACCAGGGCCGTCTATCCAAGCCCTAAACCAGGATACCAGCCCGTATCTGAACGCCCCCAGGATATATATGCTAAACGCCATCTCGGAATCAACTAAGCAGACACACATCCCCCAACTACAGCGCCCACCTCTGCCCCAGCGTCGTCAACTTCCTCTTAATCCCATCTCCCACCCGACACGTCGTCCCCTCCTCAATGGCAGCCACACCATACGCCAACACCTCACCCGGCCTCTCAAGCGAAACCGCCCCGCCATCCGCCCTCGTCAACACGGGGGTCGCCGCCTTCGCAGCAGTGGCCTCACCAGCCCCGTTCCACAGGTACCGGATCAGCACGGGGTCTTCGGGCATGACTCCATCAACAGCAAACACACCCCCGTCGAGGGTCGCATGCCTCATACCCGCTGCCAGGGACGAGGCAACCGAAGCAATCGAGTCAGTGCTCGACGACCTCTGGTGTGGGCGTCTCGGGGTACTAGCCGCCGGAGTATTCCTCTGCTCCTGCAGACCGCGAGCGGCACGGGCAACGCCCTCAACCCAGAGGATGAGCGTCGCGCGGTAAAGAGCAGCCGCCCACCAGTTCGGGCGACGATCAGGCTGCATGGCGCGAACGAGGCGCATGACCTGGCCGCAATGGAAGATGGCCTCCTCGGGGCTCGAGACGCAGCGAGCGTGGCGCGCGGCCAGCTGCCATGAGGAACCGTCAAAGGCCTCGCGGCGGGCGAGACGCTCAATCTCGGGAAAGTCGGTGACGGCGTTGAGAGAGATGAGGTGGTACAGAACCAGGTTGGTCTGTGTCGCCTCGCAAGCCGGGTTCTCCTTGCGCATGGCGGTCGCCAACTCGTACCACCGCTGAAGCAGGCCCTGGACCTCTTCCAGCCGCAGCATGGTGCTCGACCGCGTTCCGTTGCGCGAGGATCCGCGCCGGGGAGATCCTGTCTCGCCGAAGCAGGACATCATCTGCCTCAGGTGGGAGAGCATGGACTGCAGAGGGTGCAGGAGCAGACGGAGGTGCTGCGGCGTCATGCTTGCCTGGCCGTTGGCGATGTTGTCGCCAACGAACTCCTGGAAGAGATCGAGGAGCGAAGGAGCTGCGTGCGGTCCTGGGCCACCGTACATGTGCTGTACGTTGTCGAAGAACTCGTCCGTGTTGCGGCTGAGCCAGAGTGCCTCGGGACCGGGGAGGGGGCATGCAAGGTCCGTGACGGCGAGCATGGGGGTCGTGTCACTGAAGAGGCTGAGTTCACCGTCGTTCATGACCCAGTTGTAGACGAGGCTGGACAAATTAGTTGATGGCTTTTCAATGGTGTACAGTCAGACATACCGGTTCTGCGACTCGCGGTGCAGCCACGCCCGCCATTGCAGGTCTCTGCTGGTAGTCGAGTCGGCCACAGGGATCATGGCAGGCTGTGCCTCGAGCATACCGGCGTGCTTGAGCATCTGAGGCCGTCAGTAATTGAAAGCAATGGAGAGGATGAGCAAACTCACCGAAAGGTACATTCCCCTCTGCCCCATGGCAATGTCCTGAAGCCACTTGTCACCAGACCAGGTGCCCAGGTTCATCAACAGCAGCGCACACCTGAGCACAACCGGGTCGGCGGCCAGCTCGACGTCCTTCTCAATCATGTCGAAGAGCGAGATGCGGCACGTCTCAACGAGGCCAGCAGAGAGGTACCTAGCCTCAGCTGTGGGCACAGCAGCGGCACCCTGGGCGATCATGAGCAGCACCAGAAGGGTCGAGGCCTTGTTGTTGACGAGCATCTCGTTGGGATCGAACATGCCGCCGCCACCGCCAGTCAGGGAGAAGTAGTAGCTCAGGCTGCGGACGTAGCTGCGGAGGAAGTACTCGAGGATGTTGCCAGGCGGCAGCACGATGAAGAAGTCGGCCTGGATGGAGGAGCGACGACCCTCGGAGCCACCACGGTGGATCTCAAGTGCCTTCTGGAGGAACGACTGGGTGACAGCCAGCATGCGGTCGCGGGTGCGGTCCGTCATGGGCACGATGGCGGCAAGGTCGACCGCGGCGTAGTTGGCCTTGGAGATGTACTGCGCCAGAGCATCCCATGTGCCCTCCTGCTTGCACTTCTCTTCGAGGCACTCGAGGTGAACAATGGCTGTGCGAGGGCAAGAGCCAACGGTGGGGTTGACGCGGGCCATGTTCCAGTGGTTCTCGGCGGCGAGCATGACGTCGAACTCAGGGATGGCGGCCTCGGTGCCGGGCGGTGTGGGGTGCTTGGGCTCAACCGGCCTGAAGCACGGCTCAAAGTCGGCCGACGACATGATGCTGGTGCTCCTCGTGTGTGTTGATGCGCGGGAAGATGTGCCGGTCAGGGGCTCCGAAACGGAGGCGACGTCGCTCATGTCGCCGAGCATGGGAAGAGGCAGATCCTGCATCAGAGGCAGGGGGTTCGAGTACATGTCAAAGTCGATGGTGTAGTCCTGCCAGCCCATCATGTCGTGGTAAGGGATGGAGGGGGTAAGGAAGTCCCCGCTGTCGAGCTGCATGAAGCCATCCATGCCGTCCATCTTATGCAGTGGCGAGGGGAAGTCTGCCGAGCCGTGGTGTGAGTGAGTAGGCGAGTGGTGCCTGTGGGAGGCTTCGTTCATTGTCGGGTCCAGGGGTCCCATTGGTGACATGTTGAGCATCTGGCTGGGCGAGTTCTGCTGCTTGGACATGAGGGGGTCCAAGTCCATAAAGTTCATGGCGGGCGCTGGCTGCTGGTGTCCGACGACGACGGGCATCATCTGCTGTTGGAAAGCGACGCTAGCCTGGGAGGCGCGAACGGCGGCCTTGGAGGCTCTCCTGGCGAAGCGGGCGGCACAAGGCAGGCCCTTTTCGGCACACCGCGAGCAGGGTACCCTCTTGTCGCAGCCGGTCTTTGCGCTGGCGCAGTTCTGGCAGGCGATGGGTGTCCTGCCGGCCACGGTGGGTACGCCGCCGGGGATGGGATCCATTGGGTCGCGGATCTCGTGGTAGGTCGAGTAGTGGCGCTGGAGCAGGTCTCTGGGAGGGGGTCAGATGAGATGGATGGGGTTGGCCGAGGAGCAAGGCACTCACCTCCGTGCAAATCCAAGCTGGCAGGCACCACAGCGATGTGGCTTGATTTCTGTGTCTGTTGCGAATGTGTCAATAAAGTACAGGGAGAAGGGGGGCAGGGGAAGGACTGCTCACGTGTGGGAATGTGCCTCTCCAGGTGCTCCTTTCTGGTAAAGGACTTGCCACAGTACGTGCAGTAGACGGTCATTGTGGGAGCGGTGGGTGGTTTGTTCATGGGGGGAGTTGAAGGGTATATGTGGGAGGCGTGGTCTGCTGGGGGCGGCCAAGAATACTCAGTCTTCGCTCTGCGGCTGAGGGTTGATATATCGAGGCAAGCCTGAAAGTCGGGGGAGAGGGTGTTGCAGGGCCTAAAAGTAGAATGCTCGTGCAAGGGTAGTTGGGGTGGTGGCCACGGGGCTTGGGCGACACACAAGGGCACAGGTGAGAGCTAATTCGAGGGAAGGCGAGGTTTTGGGCTGACGGGTCGGGGAGGATGCGTTGGACGCCGCTAGTGTGTGGGACGTCGAGGAAAGGCTTGCATAAGATGGAGGGCGAGGAGTGTTCGTTGGAGATAGAGTGTTAGACTGGATGGATCGATCGTGGAGGGTGGGCAGACGGGGCCATGATATACTCGTCACTGACATGGGAGGATCGGGGTGGACAGACATAGATACACCCACATGTCTTGGAGGGCTTTTCTTGGCAGGGTCCGTGATATCACGACTGCAACGGGCGACCGGGGCGTCAGAACGTCCCGAGCTACCAGCAGAAGCAGCTCTAGCTCGTCTGAATGGTGGTGATGGGTGATGGACGGCCGACACGAGGCCTGCGTCAGGACGAACAAACTATTGCAGACACATCTCGCATGGAGGCATCCGTTCTGGGAAAAGTGCGAGCTCAGGAACGCCGGCTCGCTCCCAGCCGCGTCTGCAGGCTGGGACGATGGGGGGAGGGGAGGCAAGTGCATCGGCGTTAGTCACTGTCCCTCTCTCAGCGGGGACAGACCAAGCGGAGAGAGCCAAACAGACAGACATGTAGACAGACAGACAGACGGCAAAGGCCAGACATGGCGGAGGGACACGGACGGTGGGGGGCGTGCTGTCGGGTCGTTTCCGAGACGCCACTAGCCGACATCTGGGGGAAGAGGGTTCGACTCGTCAGGGGCAATGGTGGGCCAAGCCAAGAACCAAGGTGCCTGGCCTGAGCTGAGGTCGGATAGCATATGCCATATGGAAAGGCTGCCCGAGCATTGGACGAAGTGTGTCCAGGCTCTGCCTCATCGGGCGCGACCATAGCGCAGAGGGCAGTGCAAGATAGCATAACAGGTCAGCGAGGCCTGTGGGGAGAATGCTTCCGGCACATGTCAGAGACTGACTCGACCGAAGTAGGAGAGAGACGGAGAGTCTGATGGAGGCTGTTGGTGGTGAGTGAAGGTCAAAGGGACGACGAGAATGCCCGATCCGTCCCTCAAGTCGGGGCGGCAGTCTTCCGCACAGACTAGAGCCAACAACCCGTACCCTCTGTGCGAGCATTCGGCGCGCCCCGGGTGTTGAAAATGTGCTGGTGGTGCTGCTGCTCGATACGATCGGATTTGAAAGTGGTGATGCAAATGAACATGCAGATGTGCTGTGATGTGCTGGTTCTTCGGGATAGTGTCTTGGATGACGACTAATCATCTGCAACAAGTTCCTTCCCACCAGGACTTCCTGGCTTGCCACTCCTAAGACTCCAACGGCTATCGGGTCATCCCTCTGAGCGCAATACCACGGTGATCCAGGGTTCTTTCGCCGGGGATGGTTGGTCGGTTTCAGGGCGACGACTTGGGATGAAAAAAAAAGGTGTGGTGTGGGCGTGCCTTCCCCGTCAGTTGTCGCACACGGGCGGCGTTCCCTCCTAACAGGGCAACGTATGGCCCCGTTCGAAACAAATCGGGACAGCGGTATGCCTGCACTGAGGATGGTTCGTGCTGGCGATCATGGCCGACGAGCAGTGAACAGGCCTGGAGCGGCCCGAGGAAACTGGGAAACGGAAACACGAGCTCGTTCGCTCGCCGACCAGGGCGTCGGGGCTTGACCAACACCGTGCGGGGGCGATCATATTGGTGCGGGACGAAAGGCTAGTGATGCAGGTTTTAGTGAGGCGGGATCCTCGAGGGCCGGGGCGGCGGTGGTCATTGTCGAGGGAGGAGATGGTGGTGGGATGTTGTTGAGTGACACAGAGGAGAATGGCTGTTGGCTGTGGTGTGGTAGCCCCGATCCGCTGACTAACATGGCCGGGGTACGTACCCGCGCACGTGCACCACGTATCCGGGCGATTGCGCTGGCCCACATCCCCAGCTCCAGCGCTCTTCCACTCTTTCTCACCTCAGCTCAGCACCACCTCTGTCCTCCTGCACGCCCAACATCTCCAGGCCCGTATACGACAAGCACCCAGTTGCACAAACACCTCACCGGGCTAGCGGTTCACCACCTCATTGGCAACAGATACGACAGCCGCAGCACAGCATACCTCCAGGCCAGGCACGCTCCAGCCCTGCAGCATCCTCTCCCTCGAATCAATCCGGCCAGATGGCCTCTAGCCCCTCAGACTTGCGACGACCCTGGAACCCGGAAAGGAAACAGTCTAGAAGCCCTACCGTACCTACGCCGCGTCAGCACGGTGGCCATTCATCCTATCACGGCCCGGGCACATTCCACCCCGGTTGCCGTCGCCGAGCCTGATGTCGAGGGCCAAAGGGTCGAAGGGTCCTTGCAAATGCAGTGAAGGCCACCACCACCCGAGGTTCTCGCCGAACCAGGCCTACAACCGACACCCCTAGCGCCGGGGAGTGGGTGACTGCCGGGCCCGCCTGATCGCCGCAGGGGAGGCCAGAGCCCTGCAACCACCCCCTCGGCGCCCTCTCCGACGTCTCGCGGGGGCGATGGACGAGGCCTGAGCGAATCAAGCAGAGTCATGACCCTCCATCGGGGATTCGAGCACGCAATGCAGGAGCTGAAGCAGAAAGCAAGCAAGACCCAACAAGCAAGCAGACGAGAAACAAGTCATCGAAAAGCAAGCAATGTGTCAGGAAACCCGGTCAATCCACGATGAACCACCTCGCAAACTCCCCTGGACGCCTGGCTTCAACCCATGCAACCCCCACGACAGACAGACAGACAGACAGACAGACAGACAGACAGACACGGCTCGGCTGTTCCTGGAATAACTCGGGATGACGAGTGGGCGGCAGGGCTGGTGCACAGACACCACCTCGTAGTCTCGGATTTCTCGCTTTCAACAGTCCTCGACTCCGATGTTGGCCATCAACCATCTGATCCTCGCACCCTGTGCCATTCTTTCCGCTGTCAACAGACGGTTCACACTTGATAAGCGCCAGCGTCTCATGACCGGGATGGCACGCCTGGGAGAGTGGGCAAACCTGGCAAAGCCCCAGGAACCTGTCTTGCCCGTCAACTTGCCACGTCGAAACAGGCCCGTCAGTCCCCCTCAGCCACGCGCCGACTTCGGACGGTCCGCCCTTGAAAGCAATTGCCCAAAGAGGAAACTCTTGGAGGTTCTGGCGCAGTCCGTCGGAAGCAATTCTTCGACACTTCCGAAGCCTGTCTATCTCCTGGCAGCAGCTGCGCTGCACCTCATCGACGGCGGAGATTTGACCTGGCCTGGCATGATACCTTGGAACAGTAGCAAGGCCCGTATCTAGACCCCCAGGGCTGGTCTTTGGTGATTCTGTCGGCGATGTAACACCATCACCGGCTGATTGCATCCCCCAGACTAACTGCCAATTTTGGCCTATGAAAACTTGCAGCCAAATGCTAACCTAGCCACCGGACACACCAACCCATCTCCTCCCACGCCCCCAAGACGTCTCGATCGCGCCAGAAGCCTGTCATCGCCCGGAAATAGAGAAATTCTTCCTGACAGCTGTCCTCCACCCTCACGGGCCGCCGGCTTGCCGTCCTTCTTCATGCGAGCCGCCGAGCCCTTCTGTCACTCGATGCCATCCCAACGACAAATTCAAGCAGCGGACCCCCTGCCCAGAAAGGAAACGCCAGGAGAACTGTAATAAACACTCCCCCCCGTCAGTTGAAAACTCCGCTCCGCCAGGGCCCATTGCCCTCCCGCCGCGGGCTCAGCTCCGTCTGTGCCTGTGCCGTCGCATCCAGGCCATGCCTCTGGCACCGGCATCTACTGAGCCGTACCTGTACCGTCGCACCAGCACCCAGCCCGCGCTTCGTACCCTACGGACGAGCGCGGTGCATCTGATTTTCTCCCCTCTTGATGGTTTCTTCTTCTCCCTCTGCTCAACCCATTGCCGGATGACGCAAATTACCTATTCAGACACGCCATGCACATTGTCTGTCACTCCCCTTCGGAAGCTAGACCTTTCACGTCAGCTCACAGCCCCCAACCCCTGCTACCGCAAGCACGTGTATCACCGGAGGCTTCTTGATGTGTTGGTGTCTCCAGAATCCTCCGGGCTCTCCTCTCTGGGGGATAAGCTGCCGTCAGCATGCACACGGTCGCCGAAGCCTCAGACTATCGTCGGCGTTGGTGATGCATGTGCATCCGGCCGCAGCAGGTGCATCACCATGGCCTCGGGCCCGAGGAAGCCCCCGGTACCCGAGGATAGGTGTTCGCCGTTGGGAGTGTTAGCTCGGTGGTGCGTCTTACATGTCGCTGTTAGATGGCGTCCTTTCTCGTGCACCCCATGTCGACCAGTCACTGGGGATGCCGTGGGGGATGAGTGTCGCGGGTCACTACCCAGGCTGAGCTCCCTAGGGTGATGGCATGAGGATCCGTATCACTGGGGATCCTGGTCCTCTCCTCGCGAACCATCCATGGGGGCGCCGCCCTGGTGCCCGAGGCCTATCCATGTCCCCGGCTCGAGACATGCATAACCACTCGTCATCATGGCAGCCTGTGTCCTGTTCGCAAGCTACCCCTGTCGTCTCGTCGGGCGCCGAAGCTCCGACCGCCGACGACGCCTGGCTGTGATGGTGAAGGTTCGTTGACGACTCGTCACGGGCGTATACGTGATGTCTCTCTAGGCGGTGTGATTCAATCCACTCTCACGAAGTGTAGATGCAAGCCGAAGACGAGAGAGGGTTGCATTGTTTGCGTACGATGGTTCACAGATGTTGGAAACTGTCGCCTGCTGCTCTATCGATTGATCTGCCCTATGGGTTGACTTACTCTGTGGACCGATGTCCTCTGTCGATTGGCCTCCTCTGTCCGTTAACTTCTTCTGTGGACTGACCTCTGCTGCCGATTAATCTGCTCTATCAGTTGACCTTCTCTTTGGATTGTCGTTCTCTGTGGATTGATCTAGCGTGGCCGAGGATAGGCCCGACCAGCCTCGGCCACAGTGAGACATCTTCGCACCTTGCCCCCTTCGTCAAAGGGACTTCCTTTCATCTCGACTCTGTCGTTCTTTCAAGATTTTATACTAGTATAAGTCCGGTCTGGAGCACCTCAGCCGCACCACATGCTGCTGTAGATCATGGATCTGTACCTTGAAATTTTTCGACTCGATCCACGACTTCTATCCAAACCCACCTCACGCCAAATGTTTTCATCACCACGGCATCATGAAAGACCGGTACCTCATGCAAGACGATAAGGATCTCTGGATTGCCAACTTTCGTCAAACATACCAGGAATGCCACCAAGGGACCAATGGCCGCTGCCAAGATGACCTCGACTTTCTGGCGGCGCATGTACACGCCGTCATCGATCGCGTCCCACGGGCCGAGTCGGGGATATCGCATTTTGACCCCGACACAGACCTTGAGGCCTTTCTCGCCAAGCTTTACGAACGGGTGCGCCATGAGCTTCTTGTCCGTCACCGAATATCGACCAACGTCATCATATTCGACAAGGTCGTTTGGGCTCTCATCCAAGTCGCTCACATGGACCAAATCAATCTGTGGGGTCGACAGCTCGACGATATGGACACCGTACCCAGATTATTTACCGACGCCGAGGAGATCAAGAGCAGACTGGTCTTGTTCTTCAAGATCTGTAAGCTTTTTTGGCTGTCGAGACACATCCGCGGACTAATCTTTACCTTTCCCCTAGTCTTCCCCATACGGATGACAGCCATGGAGAAAGGAGACTTGCTCAAGACTTCAGGCGGCGTCAAAGTCGGATTAAAGATGGACCGAAATGTCCGCAAGAAGGTGAATTCCTGCTTTTCTTCATCAATTTCCCCCTCTAATCTTCTGTAGTGTCTGCGGCGTGACGCATCGAGATGCGTGATTACTGGCGAGGACTACCCAGAAGTCTGCCACGTATTGCCCATCCGTGGAGGTGATTCCGACAAGACTTCAACATTCCGTTGGGCCTTGATGTGCATCTACGGCTCCGACCGGGGCAAGGCTCTCGCGAAGAAGTTATTCGACCACGGCATGATCAACACGCTTGCCAACACCATCTGCCTGAGCCCCTCATTCCGCGCCAGGTGGGAGCGGGCCGAGTTCGCGCTCAAGTTTCTCGGAACAGGGCAGGATCACAAAACAAGGAAGTACTTCATGCGGCTTGGGTTCTACTGGATGAAAAGGGTCACACCGGTCGAAGCGGTCTATCGCCAAACAGCTCATGACTTATTGGCCGGCTTGATGCCGCTGCCCCGGATTACGAGGGCAGTCAACGTCCTCACTAACAACCGGATCATTGATGGGGACGTTGTCACGATCTGGGCTGATACAGAGGATGAGCTGCCAGATGGTGACATTGTCAACTGCCAGTGGGATATCATCAGAATGGCGAGTCTCTGTGATGCTGCAGAGCCGGTCAAGAATGGTGCAGCGCCAGTAAAGGAGGATTCGGAGCTGGGCGATGACGACAGCGAGGATTTTGACGAAGTCGACGACACAGACGCGGCGTCCGACATGTTTTGATAAGGGGGGGATGGGTGAAGGATTGGCACGTCAAGCACCGTCAGGTCCACACATCAACCCGAAGCATCAATCGTATTGATTCCGTTCATCGTACAGTCACGCTGTTGCTAAGACAATCTCACGTATCCGTACATGCTCAATCTTCCGCCCATGTCCCTTTCGACCTACGCTCCCGGGTCCAGTGTCGCCCTCACGCCTTTCTGGTGATTCACGACCTCAAGCGCCGTTCCAAGATTATGCTCAAGATACCCAACAACAACACGACACACCTCAGCATCATCAGTAAGATCAGCGCAAACAGCCCGAAAGCGGGCATGCAACTCCTCCAACCGTCGCAGCTCCCGCGCCAGCAGCTCAAGCTCCAGCCACCGCCCGTCCGCTTCGCCCAGGGTATAAGCCCCGACGCTGACACTTGCAGATGGGTGGGGGGATCTGGAGACGCTGAAGTGAGCGCGGCTGGCGTTTTTGTAAAAGGTTGTGATCTTTCCAATCATGGTGGCGAGGAGCATGGCTGTCGAATGGGTACCGGGACGGCCCATGCAGGCTGCACAGGCGAGCATGGCGGCACAGCCTTGGACAGCTTTTTTGTTGAGGGATAGGACGACGTCAAAGGGTGGTGAGGCGGCCGAGGCGCCGTGGAGGGCGTGGAGGGACTCGAGGCAGTCGGCAAAGCAGCCGCAGGTGGAGGCTGGGAAGGTGTTGGAGGAAGATGGTTCGTGAAATTTGCGGAGGCGGGTGTTTGAAGCGATAGAAGGGCTTGGGAGGTAGGAGGATGTTGGCGTTGAGAGGGCCACGGATGATGGAGTCGGCATATATGCTGCGTCTTGAGCTGTGACATCCGCCCAAGCGGCGAAGTCGAACTGGGCGGCCGTTGCTGGGTCCATTGACTGGGATCCGCTATCCTCGTCGGACATGTATGGTGAAGACATGGCCATGTTGCCGAATTCCATTGTAGATGTAGAATTGTCGCCATCTGACCATGGAAGCATGCCAGGAACCTCAGTTCCTGTCATCCCAAAGTAGCCCAGGTCAACCTCCGCCTCTTCAAGCTGGGCACCGTTTTCCCATCCGCCAAGATCATATGGAGAGGCCTGCGAGGATCTTGATGCCTTTGGCTTGCCGGCCCTGCTGGAGACGGAATACCTGCACTCGAGGCCATTGGTGAGGCAACGCGCACATAGAGGGCCACGCGAGCACTTGACCTTTGCGAGGAAACAGCCATCGCAGGAGAGTCTGAGCCGGGGCTGTCTGGGCTTGGAGCCTGAGCGCGTCATGGAGAGGTCGGGCCCGTCAGGGTGGTGATGAGGGAGCAGAGGGAGGACCAGGTGGGAATGTAGGGTGCAAGAGTTGAGGTTCTGTTGGTAGAGAGGTGTTTGTGAGGCAACGAGGAAGTATACATGCGGGTACGAGACCGAGTATATGCATGAAGACCCGACAAGTCGTCATTGACTTGTTCGAGGGGCTGGCGCGATGTCCGAGGACGAGGACCTGGTTGATGCTGTCACATCTGGGACGTCCGGAAGCCGCCCTTTGCCCAGCCCGCCGTGGGTTGATATGGTATGAAGATACGGCGCCCCGACATGCATAACCCAAGTGAGGTCCTCGTCCCCCCGCCCCCGGGGCCCTGACAGGTCCGGAGGCGAGGAGGCGAGGAGATGCCGCGCATTTGTCAAGCCGCTGGGTGAGATTGACAGGCGATGATCAGTAAGCCTCAATGCCACGGTGCACTGGATCGCCTTTGCAAGCATATGTCAGCGGGGAGTTGGGAAATCGCCGAAAGGATCTTGCTTATGGGAGATGATGTCGAGGCGGTTGGTCAGTCTCGGGGGAGGCTCACGATTGGGGGGCGTGCATGACAGGCCAATGTACGGTAGTCCGCGGGTGACGGACACGACGAATGGTTTTGATTTCTGTCTGATGCGGCTGGAATGACGGGACGGACGGGGAGGTCTGGATTCCACAAGGTGTAACTGTCAAGGACGGTGGTCAGGGGAGGAGGGAGGACGTGGAGGGAGGAGAGGAACTGAACTGACTAGGGGGCTTGCGATAAGCACTGCGGAACGGTGCTTATCAGCCCTGCCGCGGGGTTATTGTCCCACATTTCTATGGAGGGGTAATCCTCCGGCAAACTGACACTGGCCGTCTCTCTGGCAACAAACAAACACCACTCCATCGACGACTTCTCTTGTCACTGTTCTCGATGATAACCGCGCAGAAGAAAATCGTACTGATAGCGTTCTTCAAAATGAAGTCTCTGAGTCTCCATAATCTTCAGCACATCATGCGGGTTCATGCAACCCGACCCCGCCGAGCCTGCCACTCCCCCGGCATGACGACCGCAAGCATCACCATTTACGCCATCGGGAACAAAATAGACTGGCTCCCTGACCCCCGCCGCCGGCAAGAAGCTGGATCGAGAACTCTGGCATAATGCCCCCAGAACGCCTCTATCGCCGCAGCGACCCGGCCAACCCTCTGCGTCTCGGCAATCGAGACTGTCTGTGCGAAAAGGCCTCGCCTGATCGATGATGCGGTTTCAACAGCACCTACCCGCTCTCTTCAGCCACCGGCACATACGATTAATTACGTGCAGCAACCAGGCATGCGGTCTGCAACTATTCCCAAGACACCATCGCCATCGCCATCGCGACCAAGTCCCGTCGTCCCGAGGCGACATGTGGAGGAACATACAACCCGAGAGGCCTCTCCCCACAGCATGCCATCGAACGTCCCTCGGGCCCGAGACTAACTGATAACACAGCAAGCAAGCCCATGCAACACTCTGCATACGGGCGCCCGCCTGCATGCTTATGCAATGCGTCTTCCCGGGCGATATTCTCCCATAGGCGCGGACGTCTTATCACCTCGCCCAGCCCTTCGTAATATTACCTCCCCCTCCCGCATCAATGTCCTTCGTATCCGCCCCGTCACACAACATCCAATAGCCCAAAACGCGCCCAGTCCGGCCGGCACAACTTCTCCCGACCAACGGCTTCCACGTGGCTAGCCTGGCCACCTTTTTTCTTCTGCGCGTCATGAAAACCGACGCCCATGTCCACCGGGGGACACATGCGGATGGATGCCTGCTTTCTGCATTGCATGTTCGGCACTCGATGATGCGGCCTCCCGGTCCCGGCCCCGTGACGAGGGTCATGTGCTCTCCGCCTGCAGTCCTCCAAAGAATGTCGTCACCCAGTCGTCCTCCATGCCAGAAAAAAACCTCCGAGGATCTTCAGGCCCCGTCCAGGCAGCGACGAAGCACGACATCGGGCCGTCTGAGACAAACACGAGATGTCGTTCCCCGTCCATGCAATTCTCCCCGATTCCCATCCCGGGTCACACACGGCAGGCATCACCGTGAACATGCACGACACTGAGCTTGAACACAAACAGCTTCTATTCTGCTTCTGTCTGTGATGTAGAAAAGAAACTTCGATGGCGGAGAACAATCTCTCTACTTCGCCTCGATGAACCCCCAGTGTAAAAAATGACTCCCAAAACGCCAACAGGCCCCTTCGTCTAGACCATCCCCCACAGTCTGCCTGTCCTGTGCTATGAAATCCTATGATATGAATGAAAGGAGTGGTATCGCATGCTGGAGAATGCAAAGCGCAACAATGACCCTAAGTCATCTAACAAATCGCCTCCCTGATGATATCGCCCAGCTTCTTGGCCTGTGAATCAATGTCAGCAAACATCCTGTAACCCTTGAGGGGAGGGGCAAACGTACCAGTGCGCCGTGCATCATCGAGAAATGGTTGCCCGGCATATGACGCGACCGCATCTTGGAAATATCAAGATATTCGTCCCACCGATTCGGGCCAAAATCAGTCCTGTTCTCCAGCAGGAAGAGCGCATGCCCCTTGGGGTACGGGTCAGGTCGCGGGTCCGAGGGCCGCTTGCACACGCCATCCTCGCACCAAATCGTCGTCACCTGCGGGCACATCTCCGCGGGGATGCGCTCGGCGGTGTAGTTGCTCAGCGCCGTCACAGCCGCTGCAAAGTGCGGCAGCAGCCAAGACGGGATGTTCTTTGCGCCGGTGCCGTCGTCTTCGCCCAGGAGGCCGATGGTGCCAAACCACGCGTGCAGAGAGCGAGGGAGTGGCTCAATGGTGACGGGGCATGGTGCGTCGATGATGACGAGGTGGTCGACGCGCTCGCCTGCGCGGACGAGTTGGCAGACCATCTCAAAGGCGACGACGCCGCCGGCGGACCAGCCCGCAAGGGAGTAGGGGCCCACGGGCTGGCGTCGGCGCATCTCGGTGATGAACTTGGTCGCCATGCCATAGACGCCGCAGTTGAATTCCTCGGGTGTCTTCATGAATGGCGAGAAGAGACCCCAGACCTTCCAGTCGGGCGAGATCTGGCTGATCTCCGTGTATGAAGTCGCGCAGCCGCTGCCATCGGGGATCATGAAGAGGCTCTTGGTCGCCGTGCGCGTGCTGCCCTGGAGGAGGATTGAGGTCGCCTTGCGGTGAGGGAAGTGGTCGACGACGGAGCCGGGCGCGGGACGGGGCGGCTTGTCAATCGATGCCGTTGTGTTGCCAGGGTGCGTGTTGATCACCGTGGTGGCCATCAGGGGAAGCTCCGACCTAGGCGATACCGAGCGCGACCGGGACCTCTTGTGCGAGGAGGACCTAGACTTGGACGTGGGTGCAGCCTTGGGCTTGGGCTTGGGCCCGACGCCGAGCGCCTTCTCGACTTCGACGAGGGATGGGTTGACCACGAACAAGTCGCTGGCAATCTCCATGCCAGTCCTCTCGCGAAGCGCGCCCAGGATCGAAAGACTCATGAGCGAGTCCATGCCGAGCGCGGCGAGATCGGGCGTCGCGACAATCTCCTCAATCTCGACGCCCATCTCCGAGGCAATGGTGCCACGGACAATCTCTTGCAAGTTGTCCGCGTCGCCAGCCACCGCCTTGCCACGCTCCTCCTCGCTCTCCTCGTTGGGCGGCGTGGTCAGCGGCGACTCGCCAGTGTCAGCCTCCGAGGACACTTCGGACACAAACGAAACGGCCGAGTCCTGGCCGCCGTAGCTGATGTTGCGCATGTGCGGGCGCCTCTCAATGACGACAGCTGGCATGGGAGTTTCGAAGCGGGCGAGGAAAGTCTTGAAAGCGCCCACCGTCGAGTGCTCCACGAACGCGTGAGAGTCGATATCAACATCGAGCTCCTCGCGCATCCGTCCAGCGACCGTCAGCGCCATGAGTGAGTCGCACCCAAGGTCCGTGAAAGCAATGTTATCGCCGAGCTCGTCATGCGACACACCGACCTCCTTGGCAATGATGTCAAAGACGGCATCAACAACCGACTTGGACTGCGCGAGCTTGGCGTTGACAGTCTTCAAGTCCGGCTTCATGGCCGACTTGCGCGACTTGGACTTGGACCTGACCGGGGACGACTCCTTAGCCTTGGCCGCGGGCGGCGCGGGCGCAGCAACCGACCCCATGGCAGCGGCAGCGCGACCACGCGGCGGCAGCACCATGTTGAGCACCTTGCGGGGAATCGACTGGAACCGAATATCCCCACAGACACCAACGATGCGGTCGCCATCGAAGACGTAAGCGTCACCGGCCATCATCTTGGTGCCCTTGACAGGCTGCATGCGGACGTAGGAGCGGTACGACTTTGCAGGGTCGAGCTTCTCAACGAAGCGCATCGAGCCCCAGCCGTGTGAGATGAAGACCTGCTCGCGGGAGTCGACGGCATCAGTGCCGTTGATGATGAAGCCCGAAATGTGGCAGCAGCTGTCGAGCCAGTAGGGGCTGAAGTGGAAGCGTCCGTCGGCCTCGGTCGTCTGGAGAGTGACCTTGGCCGTAGCCTCGCACGTCTTGCTGTCAAGAACGACCTCCTCCATGCCCTGGTAGCGAGGGTCGTAGTCGACAAGCGCTGTGAAGAGCTTGTAAGCCAGACCGCGTCCAATCTTGGACGCCTTGCCGGCCTTCTCGGCCTCGAGAAGGTGGTCGACGCGGCCCTTGATGAGGTAGGCGACGCGTTCAAACTCGTCCGCCCACTGGTCCGTGTTGCCGTAGACCACCTTGCAGTGGGCGTGCACGGTCTTGGAGGCACCCTCGCCAGTGTGGAAGACCACGTCGGCGGCTCCTTGAGCGGCATTGGCAGTGACGGTCGTGCGCAGAATGTGCGCATCCAACTTCTCGTCAAAGATGAGAGTCTTGGGAACTTCAACATTGCACACGTTGACGCCGACTTTGCCCGCTTCGGGGCGAAGCTGCTTGTAGGCGTAGTCGCAAATGGTC
This sequence comes from Plectosphaerella sp. P0831, assembly GCA_014635975.1. Taxonomy (NCBI): domain Eukaryota; kingdom Fungi; phylum Ascomycota; class Sordariomycetes; order Glomerellales; family Plectosphaerellaceae; genus Plectosphaerella; species Plectosphaerella sp. P0831. Next base: position 65,104 of record JACAFV010000060.1, on the reverse strand, counting down.
ATGGCCATGTCGGCGTAGAGGGTCGACGGGCAGAGGGGTGCACCGTTGCACAGGTGGCCCTGGACAATGTTGCGCGTATCCTCCCGGGAGAGGTTGGTCTCCGTCTCGATGACGGCGACATCGCCAGTGATCTCCTCCTTGGTGATGCCGTGCACCGAGGTGGTGGACAGCTTGGGTTTGGGGGCCTCCAGGAGCGCCGGCTCCTTGACAGCAGCAGGACCCCTGTTCTTCGTGAGGCACCAGTCTCCAGTGTACTGGATCCAGTAGTTCTTCTCATCAAAGGCGTAGGTGGGCAGGTCCAGGAGACGAGTCGACGCGCTGAAGTCGCGGTGGAACTCGTTCCAATCGAGGTTGATGCCGGCCGTGTGCAGGGCGGACAAGCTGCCTCCCAGAGTCTTGTAGGCCGCCTCATTGCGGCGCAGCGTGGGAACAGCAACGGTAGTGGCGCCAAAGGCAGCCTTGACCATGTTGGCGCAGACGGGGTGAGGTCCAACTTCGAGCCAGACCGTCTTGTCGTCAATTTTGTTGGCTCCCGTGTGCTGTTGAGCCGAGACAAGGCCGCCGAGGAAGTTGACCGCGTCACGGGCGTGGTTGCGCAGGTACGCGGGGCCAAAGTGCCGAGAGGCCGCTGCGTCGGTGCAGTCAATCATCTCGCCGAGGAGGGGAGAGATGACCGACACTTTGGGCGCGTGGAACTGGATGGCTCCAGCAAGGCGCTCAAAGTCGTCCAGAATCGGGTCCACCTGAGCGGAGTGGAAGGCAAAGGGAACCTTGAGCTGGGTGCACTTGAAGCCCGAGGCGCTGAGCTGCGTGGCAACCTCGACCATCTCGGCGGCGCTGCCGCTGAGGACAGTCTCGCGGGGCCCGTTGACGCAGGCGACGTTGACCGCATCCGCCTTGACACCAAGGGCGTCCTTGACAGTGTCAACAGAGCCCTGGATAGCGAGCATGACGTGCGTGCCAGCAGTGCACTTTTGTACAAGCAGCTGAGCGCGGACACCAACAAGGTAGATGGTGTCGCTGGCGGACAGGACACCAGCAGCGTTCAGAGCAGCATACTCGCCAAGCGAGTGGCCAAGAACCACCGACGGCTTGATGTCCCAGGAACCCCATAGCCTCGCGAGGGCCATCTCGAAGCAGCAGAGGCCAAGCTGGACAACCACAGGCGAGAGCTTGGACACGTCCTGCTCGCTGCCATCGATAAGAGGCATGAACGAGGGGAAGCCATGGACCTTGGCAATGTTGGCAAACTCATGGATGCTCTCCCTGAAGACCTCATGGTTGGTGTAGAACTCCCTGCCGAGGCCAGCGTAGTGAGATCCCTGGCCGGTGAAGAGGAAGGCAACCTTGGGCTGTGTCGTGGACACGGGCTGGATCTGCTGCTGCAGACGCTCGCGGAGCCCGCGCTTGGCCTCGTTGAGATCCGCTGCCGCGACGCTAATCCGCCAGTAGTGCTGGATACGTCGCGCCGTGGTGGTGTACGCCACATGGGAGACAGGTGTCTCAGGGTTCTCCTCCATCCACCCTATGAGCTTCTCAGCGTTGCGGAGGAGCGAGGCCTTGGCTTTGGCCGTGACGGTGATGACATGGACGTTGCGGGGATCAGCCGTGGGAGCGTCGTAGCGGGGGCCATCCTCGAGGAGGAGACCAGTGTTGCCACCTGCGGCGCTGAAGTTGTTGACGAAGATCTTGCGCAGCTTGCCGTCCTGGCGCTTGAAAGGCGTCATGTGGAAAGCAATGTTGACGTTCCTCTCAGATAGGTCCTTGGGGAAGTTGTGGTTGATCTCCTTCTTGATGCCGACGTGAGGCGGAATGGCGTTCTTCTGCATCATCATGAGCACCTTGGTCAGGGCAGTGATGCCAGAAGCAGCCTCGCCGTGGCCAATGTTACTTTTGACTGCGCCCAGGTAGAGAGGGCGATCGGCGGGTCGTCTACGGTCTGCGGGGGCGAAGACGTTGGTGACGGAGAGCATCTCGGTGCCATCGCCTGCCTGGGTGCCGGTTCCGTGCATCTCGACGTAGTCGACGTCAAAGGGGTCAACGCCGGCTTCATCGAGAATCGACGTCGACAGCACCGACTGCGTCGGCCCGTGAGGGTGTGTGATGGACACGGCCTCGGCAGAGTGGTTGGTGGCGGTGCCCAGAATGACGGCAAGGATGTTGTCCTTGTCGGCAACAGCATCTTCGAGACGCTTCACCACGACGGAGGCGCAAGCGTCGGCACGGCAGTAACCGTCGGCGCCGTCGTCAAAGGTAGCGCAAGGGCCCGTCTTGGACAGGAACTGGCCGCGGCTCAGGCCAGCGAAGATGTCGGGGTTCGTCATGCAAGACAAGCCACCGACAACGGCCGTGTCACACTCCTTGGCCCACAGTGAGGTGCAGGCGACCTGCAGGGCGGCGGCGCTCGAGGAACAGGCCGTGTCAATGTTGAAGCTGGGCCCGCTGAAGCCAAAGTGGTAGTTGATCCTACCGGGGCCAAAAGCGCGGACGCCGCCGGTGATGTAGTAGGTGTCGACTTCCTGAGCGGCGTTGATCTCGCGCCAGTCGTCAGAGGTCTGGCCGTAGAAGGTGCCGATGCGATCCAGTCGCGTTGACGGCGTGCGGTTGGGGACGTAGCCCGACATCTCCAGTGCCTCGTAGGCAGTGGTCAGAGCCATCCGTTGCATGGGGTCCGTCTGGTAGGCCTCGCGCGGCGACATGCTGAAGAACTTGTTGTCAAAGAGACCGGGGTTCTCAATCCAGCACCCGTACTGGCTGTGGCTGGTGTTGACGGCCTTGCCAGTAATGTCGTAGTGAGTGTCAACGTTGAACCGGTCTGCGGGCACGACGCGATGGACGTCGAGACCCTTGGACAGAAGCTCCCAGAGCTTTTCGTGGCTTGCAGCGTCGGGGAAACGGCCAGCCATGCCGACGATGGCCAGCTTGCACTTGCCACTGGCGCCGTGATTGCCAATGTGCGAGGGCCTCCGGTCGAATGCGCCTCGGCTAGCTTGGCGCAGGTGAACGGTGAGCTTGGTCTTCTCGCTGATGAGGTTCGACAGGGTCTCGGCGTTGTCGGTGGGACCGTATGGCACGATCAGGCAGTTGGAGCCAGAAAAGCTGGTGGCGGTCCCGAGAGCGGTGTCGAGGACCTTTTGGAATTGGAGCGAGTCGTTGAGGCACTCGCGGACGACGGACCTCAGAAGGTCTGCTGTGCTTGTACCGGAGATCCAAGTGCCTTGGGCGCCAGACATGACGGCAGAGCGAGGCTTGGTGGCGGCGAGAACGGCCTGGACTCTGGCGTCTCCAAGGTGCAGGATCTTGTCGACGTCGGCATCAGCGTTGAGGTGGGCCGCGTGCCACGGCCCGTAGACAGGAACGGGCGTCGAGTTGACCTTGACGATGCCGCTGTCGACAAAGGCTTTGAGAGTGGCTGGGGGGCCGGAGATGGCCACGCTCGTCGTGGAGACGGCGCTGATGTATGCCCAGCTTGCGGGGGGGATGAACTGGGGCATGTCAGTGGGAAATTCTAGCGTCTGGATACAAGTATCTTACCTGGGAAGTGTGGAACAACTCGAGAGCCTCGATAGCCGCAGACTCCTGCAGGCCCGCAAAGAGGTGGTTCCAAGACTCATTCGAGCTGGAGGGGCTGAGCCTCTCAGCCATTGAGGCAACGTGCGAACCGGCCCTGAAGGCCATCAAGACGACTTGTACAGCAAGGGGTATCAATGTGGAAACAGAAGGCGTAGAAGCGACGGCACATGCGGCGAACAGCCCTGTGCAGAGGCCCAAGAGGTATGACTGCTCGTGGGCGGTGACATCTTGGGGCTCTTTCTCGGTACGGCTATCGAGTTGTTAGTGTTGGTAAGAGGTAGTGGAGACTGAAAGTCATACTCAATGTAGTGGGCAATCTGGGAAATGCAGAGAAGAGCGCTGTCGAGGCCAGGGTGCCTGACGTTGCCGGCATTGTACTTTTCGTTGAGCTGTTGAAGAGTACGGAAGACGGGGAGCTTGGATCGCTGGAGTGCGGTGAGGTTGTCGATCTCTTCCCTCAAGGCCTGGCCTGCCTGCTCGAGGAATGTCTTTGCGAGGACGCTGGGGTTTCCGTTGCGGTAAAAGTCCGCCAGGAACGCATAGGTGTTGAGGGATTGGTCTCCAAAGAGGAGAAATGATACTGCGTCCTCCATGGTGAGAGATGTGGTGTGAGTGATTAGAGGTGTTTGGTGAGTAGGGTGGCATCCATCCCATTTTGCGAGGACACCAAGAAGATCTTATAGTATAGCAGGGCACGGGGAGATGGAACATTCGTCTAGGGGGTCAAAGTGTGAGCGGCAACCCGCACCCGCGCTCTGGTCCGGCCGGCGACATCTCAAACTCATGTCAGCCCGGCCTGTCACTGCTAAAGATGGAGCGTCAGCATCAAGGCGGCGGCGAGAACGGCAACGGACGGACGAGGGGCAATGGATGGAGCAGGATGGAGCAAGGGCGGTGCTCGATCGATTGCAGACACCCCCCTCCCAGGCTGAGTGCCCGGAGGCTCTCGGCGAGGATGCTGGGATGGTGAGATGTGAGACCGGCGTGGAGGAGGTTCGGTGACCGAAGCCGCGGGAGAAGGATCATTGATTTCCTCTTCTGGTTGGCGTCGTCGGTTCAGGCTGACGGCCACAAGGCGAGCCGGTGGCAGGGTTGGTGGCAGGCCCGGTTGACGCGAACCGCAAGACCGGACGGTCAGGGGTGAGAGGGCACGGTGCCTCCGGTCTCCCTAGATGCGTATCTCATCCAGTCCTCGGCCAAGGGGGGACCGTGTACGCAGCCTCGTGGACGACGCCAGAGGGATGATGGGCGTGGTCCGAAGTAGTGGCGGTGCCTTTTGGCAGGATTGACATGTAGTTGCAACGTGCTCCGAGCAGGCCAGGTCCAGGCCAAGGCGTGAAACAGAGTAGAACACCGGTTGCCGAAGGATCCTTCCCTGCCCGTCCGTACTGACAAGGACCAATCCTTGAGAGACACAAACATGGCCCCGACGGGACTCGCACCGGTGCCTACCCTAGGCAGAGGAAGGGCAAGGCGGGAGGTTCGACTCGAAACGGAGACGCTGCCGCCGGGCCGTGAAACCTGGAGATACGAGACCAAAGACCACTGATGGCCGGCGAGGTAAAAGCTTGGACGAGATGGTCCTCCCCGCGGTCGATGGCAGCGGAATCCAGCGCGGCGACAGGGACAGGGAGGGTGCGGCGGAGGAGGAGGAGGGCGGACGGCCCACCGCCCAGTGCGTGTCCGACGGACATCCCCAAACACGGGTGTTGTGGTGCTGATGTCAGGCACTCCAGGGCACCCCGCGAAACAACATGGCCGTCCGGAGATATGAATCAATCGTCCAAGGCTCGGCGATACAGGACTGATATGTTAGTCGATGGCATACGGGAATAGCAATTGATCTGGCGGGCGGCCGGGCGTTGATGGTGGGAGACGTCGAGTCGAGCAATGGGAAAGGTGAAGAAGCTCGGACCATTTTGGGGGAGGAACGTGGAAGTGTGTGAAATTGGCTGAGGCTCTCCGGGGAATGTCCGGGCCAGTGGGTGGGGCCAAGTCACGTGGACAGCCCACACCTTCTCACCGAACCTCACCTTGCCCACCTCACCACTTCGCTCTGGCAATGGCACTCTACAGCCCAAGCTTGACAGACATCAATGCTCTCCTTCACCGTCACGCCAGTCCGTCGCCCAGGTATCACATCCATCGCAGCACGAGCCACCGTATTCAGAGACTCGCCTTATCGTGATACGGACGGGCTTTTTTTGGTTCCATTTGCAGCACACCCCTCCCTGCCAGGCCACCCTCGCCCTCCTCAAAACCTGACCTTCACAGCAATCACTGCTGCGCCATGGCCACACCGCTGCACGCTCGTAGCTCGGGCACCGGCAGGCATCGACCCGCATGTCCGGTCCATGGCACCGCCGCGCACGACAGACGGGCGATGACCTGTCGATGATGCCCCGATGCCTCGGTCTCGGCCTCTCCACGGAGGAATGCAACAAAATTAGGCCTTCTTGGAGGACGGCCCTGGCGGATGGGAGCAAATCCCACGAGGGACAGCCTCGGCCCCTTTCTTGTGTGCTTTTCCCGTGAAATGTCGCACGGGAAGACAGACATGGAGCCCGAAGCAGGACAGGTCGCCGCGCCCGCCGTGGGCATGTCAGCGTCCAGCGACCAGCGACGCGGGTCGTATTCTCAAACCATGGATCAGAAGCAAGCGGACTAAGAGCACTTCCTTTACTAGTCAGTGATTCTGTCGGCATTCACTTTTGGGAGGCCGCGGGACCTGGCGCTGCCGACACATGCTCGGGAGTTCAACACCGGACCTCCGAGTGCGAGCCAACAACGCTCCCATTCGGCATCTATCTGGTCCACTATCTGGTCCAGAATCTGGCAACACCGAATTTTCCTTTCCATTAGATTCTGGCGTTTGCTGTGTCTCTAGGAGAGGCGGCGAGCGTCCGTCCTGCCTTGGCAAGCCATGGCAAGCCCACCCTCGCACGCATCTCCGCATATCCCGGCCTGCACCTGCAGGCATCGTTCGCCGAAGCAAAAAAAAAAAGAAGTATCCGACATGTCAGACACGCAGCTCGCGGCGCCCCCGGCACGCCGTGTCACCGTGGCTCAACGTCGATGACGCGAGCATCCTTTCCGAGGCGCTCTTCTTTCTCCCAGGACTCCCGTTCAGAGAACATTCTGCGAGTTCTATGCAGGCGCTGCTTACGAGGCTCGTTGCATGGGAAGCCTCTGCATTGAATATCTCCTACACAGACTGCATCGATCCAACCTTCTTGGCTGCTCTGCCCCCTCTGCCCTCCCTGCCCTACACCTCGAGCAAACCCAGACAGATGCTGGCATGTTCCCCTTTGGGCAATCATATGACAGAAGTTTCTGCGCTGCTGGTTTCGTCTGTTCTGGACCCTGTGGGAGTTTTCTTTGCGAGTGCAGGGATGGCTATCGTGTTGCTCCTATCGACATACTCACCATGGTGTGTCCACGTCGCATCCACTCCACCACGGCCACCAGGCTTATCCCGAGAGGCCTATCCCAAGTGTTTGCAAAAGGAAGAATCTACCCATGTCCTTGTGCAAATCTTCCCCGGCAGATCGCCCCGGGGGTCGGTTCTCATGGTAGTAGAACCAATACCATCAAGAGCACCTTTACGCCCTTCAGACGGCCAGCACACCCAAACTCGGAGCCACCCATCCCGTCGGATGAATTTCTCAGTGCGTACGCCATCCGCAGCCATAGCCATCTGCCCGTGCCTGGCCTACGTCGTAGCCAGGTGAGGTCTCACCCGTGCATGGCCGTGCGAGGCCCAAACCTCCGACACGCATATCGCCGCTGCATCTGCAGATCACCAAGTCCTCATCATGACTTCAGGAGGGGGTGTGTCTCCGTGAGACTTGATAGTCAGCCCTCGGTGAATGGGCAACACAGGGAAGGGCTGAAGTGATATTCATGCCGTTCGTCCTCCCATCGCGATGAGCCATGTTCGGACAGATCCCGTCGTCCGTCCATCACGATGGTCTTGGGTTAGGCTTGCCGGATAAGCATCTCCTCATCCGGGGACTATTCAACTTGAACACAGGCCATCATCTGCGCCATGGTACGTCTTTGCTGCCAGCTCTGTCCGAGTCACAACAGTCGTGGGTCCGGTCCTGTTACATGACTAGACCATCATGACTGCGTAGACCAAGCCAACTGTCGACGTGTGAGCCATCTCCTCGGCCATCCACGCCACCCATGGAGCCCGTGCTCGTGCTGGAGGGTAAGGTCCCACAAGCCCTGGCAGCGAGTGTACTCCAGGACGGGCTGACTCTGCGCTGCCACCTGCTCTCTAGTGCTGTTTGGGGTTGTTCTAGCCTGATGGCCCGGCTCCTTCTCCCCGCCAGTCGTGTTGTTAACCAAGAGCACCCCTCCCCCCTCTTCCTCGCCATCTCATCTCATCCCATCCCCTCTCTGCCAACTTGGTATGCCCTCCATCTTGCTTCACTAAAGTATCATCTCATCCTCAGCATGTTCGAGTGCCTCTTGGGGCAGCCAACCCTTTACCGAGGACATGACTGCCCGAGTCTCTCCCGAGACGTGGGTGGCGATACCCAGGGCAGTCGATTGTGGCCAGATCAAAACACCCAAACAAAGTATGAGCAACCACATGTGAGAGACTCTGAGATGAACGTGTTGCAGTTCACTGACGATGTGGTCATTCAGGGATCTTCCACTCGCCCGCCCCCCTTGCCCCTGTTGGCATTCACCCTCTCAACACATCTTGGGCAAATGAACCTCTGAGCACACCCTGCGCTCATCTTTGCCAGTTTTCGGCAAACAAGCGAGCACAGTCTGATCATACGCGGCCCGGTAAATACCCTGAATGGCAAATTTGATTGTTGCAAGTTCATGAAGGATCCCGACCAAGCACCAATTGGGCTCGCCAGGACTCCCGACGTCGTGGCCATTACGGGAAGAGACAAAAGGAAAATCCAACTTGGAACCCGAGAAACGGAAACATACACCCTCGATGACAGGCGAGACCTGTCTTCCTCAGGACTCCCACCCAGTGGCAACCCCTCCTCCTCCCACCCAGTGGCAATACTCCTCTCCTCCATCCATCACAAACCGCACCATTACCTCACCATCATCCCAAGCCAACTTGAATCTTCCCACCACTTTCCAATCTCGTTCAACACCCCCCCCCCNAAGCCAACTTGAATCTTCCCCCCCCTTTCCAATCTCGTTCAACCCCCCCCCCCCCTTCACAAACCCCCCAAGACCCGCCCACGGCGGAACCGACGCGCCCCCTGCGGCGGCACATACGTCGCCCTGTCAAAAGCACCAGTCAGCCATCCACCCAGTCTCAGGGACACACACATCCAACTTACCCAATATACTCAAGCGGCGGGTCCACGTTAAAGTTGCTCGTGTCAAGCGGATCCTCAAGGTTCCCGCCCGCGTTACCGTTCGAGGGGATCCTGAGACGCCTACACATCTCAATGTGGCCCCCGGGTATATCCAGCCCGCGCAGCCTCTCAGGCGCTTCGATGATGGTCGCCGTCAGGCCCATCTCAACATGCCTGTGCACACCCTGTCAGAGAAGTTTCTCTAACATGACTCCAAGGGGCGAAAGGGACTTACCACTCAATGTGGCAATGGAACAGGTACACGCCCGGATTATCGGCTTTGAAGCGCAGCACGGCGTACGAGTTGGCCCACACCTCGACCGTGTCCCTCATGGGCGGGTTCTGGTTGAGAGTGGCACGGTCTACGCCGGGCCAGGCGCCTGTGCCGCGTCGAGGACGGGTGAGGACCTGGAAGTGGTGTCCGTGCAGATGGAAGGGGTGGTTGGCAATGTCGGCGTTGTTGATGACAATGTCGACGTAGTCGTTGCTGGAGACGATGTAGGGGTGCACGTTGCCGTAGACGAGGGGGTTGGTGTTTGCCTCGCCGACTGTGGCGGCTGTGTAGAGGCTTGGCACTTTTTGGTCGACGTAGGGGCTGCCGTTGAAGCAGGCCCTAGACGATGACAGTTTGTCAGCAGTGGGAAACGGCTCGGCAGAGTAGTACTCACCGCGGAATTCCGGCGTCGTCGAAGCAGGTGGTGAAGGTCAGCTCGATTGTCTTGTCTGGGCTGGGCAGGATGGCGCCGCCCGGCATCGGCTCAAAGTGGGAGTCGTCATGAGGGCGCCAGGCATCGACGACATCGACGACATCGCGGGTGAAGTCACCCTCGGGGTCCATGACCAGCTGTCCCGTGTAGTTGTGGTCCCAAGTCCGGGGGAGGTCGGGGTTCGAAAAGCTTTAGCACCGTCAGCATCATACCTCTCCCTGGTCACAGTGGTTTCCTACTCTGGGTTCCGATCCATGGCGATGAGGAAGGGAAAGTTCCTATTATCCCGCTCAATCGCGCTGACGAGTATGTCGTACCGCTGCGCAGGCGCTACGCGCAGCATGAACGTCGTTGTCTTGGTCACGTACGCGCCATCAATTGCGATGACTTGCATGTCGTGCGAGTCAAAGTGGACGAAGAAGGATGCCAGCGCCGCGAAGCTGATGATGCGGAAACGATATGTTTTGCCCCTTTCGAAGTTGTATCGGCCACTTCCGCCGTCATTGACGACGACCGCGTCGGGGAGGGGGGGTCGGTGCTGGGTGTTTGCCGTGCTGAACATGGCTTGGGCCAGGGGTATGGTCTGCTCGTGATACCTGGGGCATTCAGCGGGCGAGGAGGAGTCGAAGTTGAAAGAGAATCACTTACCAGTCTGACAAGGTCAGGGTGTGTTCTTCGTCATATTGCCCAGCGAAGGGGTCCACTGGATCGCGAACGATCATCACGCCTCGCAGACCGTCGGGGTATTGGCCCATATTGTGCGAGTGCCACCAGAAGGTGCCGGGAGCATCGGCCTAGGGCTGTCAGTGCAAGTCTGGCTTTGATCAAGGTCGGACTCACTGTGAACTGGTATGTCATGGTCATGTTCGGCGGCAGAGGACACTGGGTCACCATGCTGGGGCCATCCATGAAGTTGGTGCTGACCTTAGGGTTGTCAGCGACATCTCCAGCAGTGAATCACCCACGAAACTTCTACCTGGTTGATGCCGTGGAAGTGCAGGCCAGTGGTCTGGTTCCCAAGGTTGTTGGTGAGCTTGACGACAATGGTGTCACCAACCGAGGCCTCAATGGCGGGACACGGCCAGCGTCCGTTGACGCCAATGACGGGTCTGGAGAAACCATCAGGGGCTGCGGTCACCCAGCTGACCTCCCAGTTGAGCCTGACGGTTGCCGCCTCGGCTGCCCCGAGCAGGCAAGACGCGATGAGCGTCGCGAGGTTGCGCCTCATCGTGACGATCGGGGAAGATAACGACTGGATGATCAACGTAACGAGAGAAACGGGAGATCTGGGGGGCAGAGGACACACTGTCGATCTGAATCGACAGGCCGAGTGATGTGTGTGCGAGTGCCGCTGTCCTTTTATACAAGTGCTACAAGCTGACGCTCCGTCTCCTAGCTGCGGGCTGCATCCTTTACCCTCGTGAGCATGGACTGCAGTCTTGCATGTGTCCAAGATACGAAGCAACCAACACGTGAAGCCAAGTCCTCTTGACTGACCTGTCCATGGCAAGGATCCTGCCAACACCGACAAAAAGTCATCGCCGATAGAAAAAGGGGCCTCGACACTGCCCCTGAAGGAGCCTGTCCCCTTGCAATATCTGGTGAGACTCAAGCGAGAAGCACATAGGATGGAAGCCGACACTAGCTGCTCAGACCAAGGCAGGACGGCGTCCTGCCGGGCAAGGCAGAGTGTGGGCCCATGTTGGACTCATCGCCGGCTACTCGGCTTTCTCTGTGTTGATTGATGCAGGCAATCTTCAGGCACATCCCATATCCATCGGTTCCACCCAGCAGCGCCGCAAGGTCACCGGTCCAGCCATCAACCAAAGGATTCGCCGTCCAGGGCGCATCTCAGTTAATGCAGTGAAAGGGGGCAGACATTTCGTGGGACTCACGACCTCAGCCTCGATGATTCTCGACCTGCCAATACAGGGCATCGCTGGAGATGTGCTCATCATGACGGCTGACTTGCCACTTGGTGTTGCTGTCTCGTGCTTGCCACGAGGCATCTCCATACCCCGCGACGACGCTGTCTCGGGAGCTCCCGCGGCCCCGGACCTTTCGACCTCATGACATTGCTGCTGACTTGCGATGACCCTGCAGGTGCGGTTGGCCGTCGGGCAATATAAGGCTCTGCCGAGACAGCGTCGTGTAGGGCTAGGGGGTCTGGGGACTTGTCTCCGCTGTCCTCGCACAAGCCGTGTGGTACGACAAACAGGGATGGTCATCGAGGTGTTGTTGGGAGAGGGCTGACAAAGCCTGGTGTCAATGATCTGATTCTGCTTCAGCAGATCCGTCTTGACCATGAGACAATGTCATTGCGAAGGCTAATCGAGGTCATTGCAGCACCAGAATCGAGAGACAGCGCAGCAAACCAGTCTCTTCGAGTCGGCGTCTCTCGGCGTCACGAGTTCGAGCGGAGGATCCCCCACAGTTTCAGTGACCGCAGCAAACTCTTCAAGCCACAACCCCAGCATCTCCGACTCAACCGTTCGCTCGCCCGCCGCTGACAACAACCCGATTGGCCTTCAGGCTCTAGCCCTGCTCCCCGTCCTGCATCCGCGAGGTCGGCGACGCTCGGGAGCCGTAGGGCGGGATCCGCGAGATGGATACGAGATTGTCGGCATGATCTGCAGGCGGCTTACGACCTGCATCTGCAAGCACCCGACAATCGAGGGTGATAATCCCCGGCAACCGACGCTGCGGCCGGCACCAGCGCTCTCGTATGCCGTCCACACAAAGAGCAGCAGATGGCACTGGGCAGGGCTTTGAATCTGATTCAGCCATCCCTTGCCCTTGCCCTTGCCCTTGAGCCACGGGCCGAGAGCACCCGGGTCATGTGGTTTTCTGAGGACCAAGCCTGGGGTCCACGTGACATGGGAATGACGACAGTGCCTCCTCAGAATCGTCGAGGCTGGTTTCGCATGAGAAGCCTCATACATGAAAGGTTGCCACATCAGAGTTTTCAGATTTCCATGCGATTCTGGACCGGACGCCCATCACAGCGGCGGACGCCCGAATGCCTGGCCTCAGTCTTGCCATGTGTTATGCCCATCAAGTGGCGTTGGTATGGCTTGACTTTTCCAACAAGCCCTCCAGTGCGTGCTTGAATGGCTGAAACGGCAACCCACCAGGCCAACAAGGTGATGATTTCTTCAATTGGAAAGGGGACAGATGAAAGTCTATAAAAGAGAAGATTCCGGGCAGTCGGACTCTGTCATCTCTTCCTTTCCTTCCCTATCATCAAGGAATCGGCCATCACTTGACCCGCAGAATCGCTTCCTCATTCATCCGGACTCAACCAACCTCCGCCACGATGCACCCCAGCACTGGCCTTCTGGCCATCGGCATGGTTTCCATGCCTTGCCTTGCCTCGCCCATCACGGCCGTTCCCAGGTCTCAGTACGGCAGCGAGATTGTCCCCCACACCATGGAGATGCCCAACAAGATCGAGACTCACATTGTCCCCCCCGCCATCAACAACATGGACACCGAGTCTTCCCCCATTGAAATCCAGCTCAAGCCTCGCGGCGAGAAGCCCGTCGACCAGGAGCACCTCGAGAAGGAGGAGAAGAAGATGTGGGACCGTATTGCCAAGCAGATGCGCGAGCCTGTCGGAAATCTCAAGCTCAAGGAGAAGAAGTTCAAGGAGCAGAAGCCCAAGGAGCAGAGGTCCATCGACCCCAGATCCAACGACCCCAAGGAAAACTTCGAGCAGTTTCCGAAGATCATGCTGGATTTTGTCGCTAAGCAGATCCCCAAATTGCCCTTCCCGAAATTCACCGGCCCCAAGCTGTCCAAGGATTTTGAGGTCGTCACCGTGAAGGAGAAGACATGGAAGCTCAAGGAGAAGAAGCCCGAGAAGAAGAAGCACCACGATAAGGAGCACCACGAGGAGGACGAGGAGGAGCACCACGAGGAGGAGCACGAGGAGCACGAGGAGGAGGAGCACGTGCCTCGCATTGACCCCAACCTGGATCCTCGGGGCATGACGCCCTCTATCAACGATCGTCTCATGAGGAAGCAGTTCGCCGACTTGGAAGAGACCCAGAAGATCAGGGAAGAGGAGCAGAAGGATAAGAAGGAGAAGAAGCTGGAGGAGATGGAGAGGAAGGCGTGGGACCGCATGATTCACGTGGATGGCCCTATTGCGATTCCTGAGAAGCTGACTCGCACTGGCCCCATTCTCGGTCGTCGGGGCAAGTCTGTCAAGGGCGCTTTCCCCCGCATGCGGGAGAAGAACACCAAGATTTTCGAGGCGGTCCGGGATTCGAGGCAGAAGGCTGACATGAAGAAGGCCAAGGCGATCGAGGCGATTGACGCTCTCACCATTGGCGGCATTCAACCTCGCGGTCTTCCTCACGGCGCTGATATCGACTGGCAGGGTGTCAGGGACAGGTACAAGGAGCTCCTGAAAGAGCACGCCCCCAACGACCCCAGGCTGGCTGCTCTCGACCGTCCCATCGAACGTCCCATCGCGCCTCGCGGCCTGGAGGGCGAAGATCAGGACGTTGAGCACGAGTACGAGTCTTACACGGAAGACGTCAATCAGGCGGAGCTGCAGGGCCAGGAGGAGAACGGCGATGGTATGTGAGCAAACCAACCCCGGGCCATGGTGGGCGAGAGAGGGAGATGTGGTGGATGAGATTTGAGGGGTCTGTCCTCGTGTCTCTGGGAATGGGAGTTGGATTTCATTTTGCCGCTGCTTGGAAATGTATCTGACATTGTCGAGATAGACCAGGTAGAGGATTCGAATGAATGGAGTGAACCCGAAGACCTGACCTCATCGCCTGCGCCGACCCATGAGTGGGCGGACGAGATTGACGAAGAACCCGAGATTGAAGAGGAGGAGGACGTCCCTACTCCTCCTTGGTCGGATTCCGATGGCGACGAACAAGTCCCGACAATCCATAGGGGCGCTGCCAGCACCGACGACGAAGATGTCCCGACACCTCCCTGGTCTGCTTCCAACGATGACGATGAAGATCCCCCGACGACTGGTTGGGATGATGCGAATGACAACTACGAAGACATTCCCACACCTCCTTGGGCCGATGCCACTGCCGACGAAGAAGAGATCCCGACTCCCCCGTGGACCAATGGCAACGACGAGGAAGAAGACGTCCCGACCCCCCCTTGGACCACCGATGCCAATGATGAGCAAGAGGACATCCCAACACCTCCCTGGTCCAACGATGAAGAAGACGTCCCAACACCCCCCTGGGCCGCTGCCCCTGCCCCTGACGAGGAAGACATTCCAACACCCCCTTGGGCCAACGAAGAAGAGGAAGACCGCCCCCTTGCTCCCTGGGAAAGATACGATAACGAAAACGTTGGTTTGGAGCAAGCCCCTCGCACCCGGGAGGGCTATGAAAGGCTCCTCGGTCCGTACAAGGAGCAGATTATGGCGGTAGAGGGGCTGAAGGAGGGGAACATCACATGGGATGATATCACGTCGCCGGAAACTACAAAGGTCATCACCAATGGCAAGGAGTCGACGGTGTAGGGTTTGCGTCTAGGTTTTGGGTGGGGGTGGTTCTCTTGGTTTGTTTGAAAATAGTTGGGTCGGTCTGTCTATGTACATGTTCAGTTGTCGTGTCTTGTCGTCTGGTCATTGTCGGAACCCGGGGGTTGTCCTGAGTTCAATTGGTTTCATATTCGATTTTCTTGGAAATACGTTAATTAGGGGAAATCGGTGATGAACCAAAGCTCTGCTCACTCTTTCCTCCTTCTATCGATGAGGCGCCGGCCTGCAGCTTCGCCATGAAGTCACCTCACCACCAGAGGGCGACCGACCTCCTCACCCCCAGGCACCCACGACCCCAAGCAGCAGCAGTGGCATGTCATCTAAATCCCTTTACCTCAAAGTAAATCCCACCGGCTCAGCAGCCTGACCATCGCGGCCGCCTTCCCGGTGTCTATCCGGGTTACTACTCATCGCTGGCGTTGTCACATGAGCTCTTGGTGCCCGTCTGCCTACAGTCGATCAAGCCATACATTCTCGCGATGTGGTACCTCAACTTGCTCTCAGCCTTCAACACCATCGTCAAAATAAACAACGGTCGGCTCGGGGGTCTCCTTGCTGTTCCATATCGCCGCGGTACCTGTAGAATGCCTCTCTCTCGCGGTCGTCTCATGGGTATCTAGATCCTGAGGCACGCGACAATCCAAATACCTGTCCTACGAAACATCACCACTTACGAAAGATGGGGCGGCAACGACATGAGAGAAGCCCCGGGGCCTTGAGGCTGCGCGGGTTATCAAGCCTCCTCAGAGTCCCGTCAATAGTGGCGCACTTTGGCAACGCATCGCCAACGACGCCGCAGCAAGTGACAAACGCCTACGCTCTGGAGACCCTGCTTCGTCACTTCAAGCCTATCAGTAACCAAGCCATCAGAGATTACTTCCACAATTTCCCGGGTGTACGTCCTTCACCTTCCCTCCACCGAAAGTCTCATCACTAATTGCCTCTCAGTTCGACTTCCCCACCTTCGAAATCGATTGCGGCCTCAACCTCCGCTACTTCCGCCGTCTGGAGACCATGTTCAACTTCCCCAGCGGCCCGCGCCTCTTCTCAGAGATCCCAAATGACCTCGCCTCCGAGGCCGCTGGCATCCGCCTGACAAGCTTCCTCCACTTCCTCGCCGTGGCCGCCGCCAAGTACATTGGCTACCACCCCCGTCTCCGCAGCTACGATACCGAGATGGAAGAGTTCAAGTACTACGTCTCCATCGCCGAGGCCGTCAATATCAATCTTGGATTAGTCCAAGACTGGCAGATCCAGTACGGCAACTTCGTCTCCGTGGATCTTGTCGAGTTTCTCGTCGACCTCCTCATCCTCGGCCGCAAGCGGGTTGATGATATTCACCCCGACGAGGGCGATCTGGGTTGCGCGGTGGAGCAGCTGGTTGATGTGTTCGAGCAGCATACGGGCAGGATCTGAGGGACAACCGAAGAATGGGCAAGGCGTTCCGGTATACTGCTGTTTTTAATACCCCAGAATGGATGGCGTTTGGAGAGGTGCATGATTTGTCACACACCCCGAACTGACGAGTAGCAATTGTCAAAACTTGTCGCTACCATTGCACGCCTATCTCGAGTGATTACCTTGTACCAGAGAGACCGATCCGTCCCAGCCATTGCTGTGTTCTACGCTGCCCGTGTATCCCGTCTGTATCGTAAGCCCCCACCCCCTCCTTCCATCTGCTCGTGATGCTCCAATGCCATACCTCTCTAGGCGATGGACACCGAGTCAAAGCCCTTGCCAAACACCCGGCAAGCAACACCCAGAGCCGTGATGCCCATGAAGAAGGACGTGGCAAAGTTGACGTCGTTGTTGTCGAAAATATCCATGCCGTTCTCCACAATGCGCGAGTGATCCTTTGTCTCATCGGCCTTGGTGACCTCGGCCTTCTTCTCCTCGACCTTCTGCTCGACCTTCTCTTCAACCCTCTCCTCGGGCTTCTCGCGGGGCTTGAGTTCAGCCGGCTGCTCGACACCGCTAGCAGTAGCCTTGGGACCCCAGGGCTCGCTGTTTCGGGCAAGCCAGGCCAGGCGCTTGGCCTCGATCTCCTTGCGCTTCTCCTCGACCCTGATCTCGCGGTTGGCGCGGGCCTCTTCGTCGGCAGTGGTCATGGCGCGCGCACCACCCTCACCCTCGACGACCTTGCCAGTCCGGACGTCCTTGACAGTGCGCTGAATGTTGGCACCGACCCAGCTGTCGAAGATGCTGCCAAGAACTCCCCAGAAAGCGATGGCGATGATAAAGTAAGTGCGGTACTCGGTACTCCAGGGCTCTCCGCCGCCAAGGGCGCCAGCCGACGCACCACCCTCGCAGAATGGAATGGTGTAGACAGAGGCGAACGCGATAATAGTGCTGCCAAGCAGGCCAGCAATAAGGCCCTCGAGAGTGACACCACCGTTGGTACCCCGGGGAACGACACGGGACAGGTCCATGATGAGGCGGGGTTCGCTACGGGCTAGAATGCCAAGCTCGGAACCCAGGGTGTCGGCGGCGGCGGCAGCATAGCAAGCAATAATACCAATGGGGAGGATGTCGCCCTTCCAGGAGTAGCAGAGCGAACCCTCGACTGTATCGGCATCGGGACCCAGGAGAACTGACTCGCGCTTGGCAAGCTGCTGGGTGTGCATCCACGTCAGGGCCGTAGCAATGAGAGAATTGGCAAAGACTGGGCTTGAAGTCAGCGGTTGCGCATAGCAGGGCACATGCGACGGAACACACCTTGGGTATGAGTGCGAGGGCCCTCTCCGCCAGAGCCAGTGGCCGACAGAGTCAGAGTCTTCTTGTATTCCTTCTTAACCTGGGCCATGTGTCAGCATTCACTGCCTTGGAGCTTCTCCGATGATGCGCCGCTTACCTTGGTTGCGAGGGTGCCGACCAGGAAGAAGGTACAGAGCAGGGTGAACGGCAGGTTCCAAGGGTGAGATGCGGCAACGTAGGCAGTGAAGACGGCGGCGAGGATACCAGTAGGTGTCAGCGCCTTGCGGAAATACGAATACACCACAAGGAGCAGGGTGATGGGCCCTGCGATCTGCATCTGCATGACGTCGTCGCGTCAATGGACGGCGAGGTTCGGGGGTGATGAGGGTATTGTCGTAGGGCAGAAGAGGGGATTTCGTCGAGAGCCAAGCGATTCAGGCAAGTTGTCGCGGGGAGTGAGGCCGAAGCAATCGAGTCTCCCAGGTGGTCTGGTGATGAAGTGAGACAGTGAAGGTGGTGCCGAGGGGCAGGTGAGACGGGAGGAAGCGACGCGTGCCTGCTGAAGGAGCTATTGTGGGTCACCCGACCGGGGCACCTTCCGCAGGCAGTCCAAGTTGACACTTTGCCAACGGGAGGCAACCTTATCAGCGCTAGAGTCACGTGTCAGCAATGATTCCTGCAATCGTCAGGCCTGTCTGTGAATTGAAACTCCAAGTCTGAATATCTCGAGCAAGAGTCTTGCCAGCGCGGGATGTCATTGGAGCCTTGTACCTTCCCAAGTGCCAAACCAACACCCACTGCACCGTAAGCGAGCCGAGTACAAAGACGACGGCATCCGCTGCCCCCAAATCCTCCTTCACAATCATCGCGAAAAGCTCGAACAATGTGTCTAGACCAACAGCCCCTTTGTCGTCGACGGCGCCAAGACCCCAACACAGAAGGTCGAGGACGACCGACGACAAGGGATGTTCGGGGCGGAATTTTCTGGAACCTCAACATGCCTGGGTTTTGCCAGGGCCTCATTTGACTCAGCTGAATACAGACCCGTGCCTCGCTGCTTTTAGGCCGGGACGGTTTTGAGCAGTTTAGCGGCTGAGCATGAACACCAGCCACATGCACAAAATTTCATCATCTTCCACCGGCCTCACCCACTTCACTTCTCAACCCCTCATCACCCCTGCAATCATGATGAGCAACGAAGAACTCGAAAAGCTCGCCCATCCAGAATTCTGGGATGAGCGGTATGCCGTAGCCGAGGCTGAGACGCCAACGCACGAATGGTTCCGCACATTCGAGGAGCTCTTGCCGTTCTTCGAGGAGAACCTCTTTGCGACGCGGGGACCCTCGACTAACCCCAAGATTCTTCACCTCGGATCAGGCGATAGCGTATGCCCCGGCTTTTCTTTGACGTAATGCTGTCACAGATTGTAGCTAAGAGTGATCCAGACTATGCCGCGGGACCTGTCAGAGCGTGGATACAATGACCAACTCTGCGTCGACTTTTCCAAAGTGGCCGTGGACCTCATGTCGGCAAGACACGCCGATATCAAGGGCATCGAATGGAGGCTCCTGGATGTTACCAAGATGGACAGCATACCGTCGGGGTCCATAGATGTTGCGTTTGACAAGGGCACTCTTGACGCCATGATCCACGGTAGTCCATGGAGTCCTCCCCAGGAAGTCGTCGACCAGACTGCCGCATACATCCAAGAGGTCGGTGATGATTGACTCCTCTTGCCTGGACTTTCGCATCGCTGACGCGCATGTTGCAGGTGTTCCGTGTTCTCAAAGATGATGGCGTCTTTCTCTATGTCACATACCGCCCCCAGCACTTCATCATGCCGCGGCTTAACTGCCCAGGTGTTGACTGGGGCATCAAAGTCGTTGTCCTGGGAGGCCAGGCTGGCCTGCCTTATCACGGATTCGTCGTGACGAAGAAGAAGTCGGCTGTCTGAGGAATTACCTGGGGATTTGACCCTTGAATTTCTGCTGTTTGAGCGTGGCTGAGAAGATCAGCGGCAGCAAGAGCGGCGAACACACCGATCCACATTTGGCCAACCAACCGGTTCGAAAAAGCCAAGAACTTGGAGCAGCTGGAAGCTGCCGCTGCGAGTTGGAAGGGCGTTGCTCATCTCCCAGAGCATCTCGCATTGCCCTTCCCCTCAAATTCAGGCTCGAGAATAATTCCACTTGATCAAATGTAGATGGCGCCTGGACGGGAGTGCTCGTTGCGTTGCATGGGACACCAAAGCTCTCTGAACCCATGAAATACACAACAACCTGCTTGGGCTGTTGATTTCTGCTTGCTGTCGTTGAAGTGTAGGGTGCGGTAATCACAGCATCTTCAGTATCAACTTAGAAAGTGAAATGCTCGGCCTTCCAAGTTCTGTACACGAAGAGTATGTCTTCGATTGCTGAGTCATTTTCAGAACCCGAACCATTAAACCAAATCCCGAGCTGCGCTGCACCGGCGACTTTTCACGGCATCCGTGCCGGAAGTCGGGACAGAGCCGATGAACGTGACCCTTAAGACAGCGTCTCCCATGTGATGCATGCATGAGGCTCAAATATCTTGAACCTCAGCACATCAAACTTGAAGCTACACCATGTCTGCACAACCATTCCACGCTCGCCTCGAGGAGGCCCTGGCCACCCACCAACCCAAACCCACCCCGCCAACTCTCCCTACCCCTGAGCGCTTGGCACACGCCTCCGCCGCTCTCGACGCCAGCGACTCCAGACTCTCACAGCCTCTCGGCACAGATGGAGCCATCAACCACCTTCTCCAAGACATCGTCCCCGCTCTGTCCGGGCAATCTGGTCCTCGATACTTTGGCTTCATCACCGGCGGCGTCCACCCCGCCGCCGCCGCTGCAGACAACATCGTTACCGCCACGGACCAGAACGTCCAAGTCCACCTTCCAGATGCCACCATCGCAACGGAGCTCGAGGCTGTCACCCTCGACATGCTCGCGGACCTCCTAGGCCTCCAGGACGAGGTTGAGCGCGCTGGTGGTCGCCGCCTCTTCACCGGCAGGACCTTCACGACCGGCGCTACTGCCAGCAACGTTCTCGGCCTGGCCTGTGGACGCGAGAGTGTCGTTGCTCAACGTCTCCCAGCCGACTCGCCCTCGGTCGGCGAACTGGGTCTCCTGGGCGCATGTGCCGCGGCCGGCATCAGGAAGATTCAGGTCCTAACCAGCGCGGGCCATAGTTCCCTGTCCAAGGCCGCGAGCATTGTTGGCATTGGGCGTGCTAATGTCATTGAGATGCCTTGCAGCAAGGGCAAGCCATGGCTTCTGGATCTTGAGGCCGTCGAGGCGGAGCTCGAGGCTGGCTCTGAGAAGGGCACGGCTACCATCATTGCAATAAGCCTCGGCGAAGTGAACACGGGTCGCTACGCCGTGGACGAGTGGAATGAGGTTAGGAAGCTGAGCGCCCTGTCGAAGAAGTACGGGTCTTGGTTCCATGTCGACGGTGGTAGGTGTACTCTATCAGCATCCTTCGTAAAGTCTGCTAACCTGTGCATGTGCAGCCTTTGGAATCTTCGCTCGCACCCTCGGACCACTCCCAGAGTTCTCCAGGCTCCGCCGCCGCGTCGAGGACATGGAGAAATACGTCGACAGTGTCACCGTGGATGGTCACAAACTTCTCAACGTCGTATGCAACCCCCGCCCAATGTGTTTCAAATGATCTTTGTCTTTTTTTTTTTTTTTTGGCTGACCGGGCACTTTCCCAAGCCCTACGACTGTGGCATGTTCTTCACCCGCTCCCTCGACCTCCAGACACAGGTCTTCAAGAACCCCAACGCAGCATACCTCGCCTCCGCCGCCGGCGCCACGGTCCCGAGCCCGCTGAACCTAGGCATCGAGAACTCGCGCCGCTTCCGCGCGCTGCCCGCGTACGCCATGCTGCGGGCCGAGGGGAGGGAGGGCGTCGCCAAGATGCTTGCCCGCATGGTCTCCCTCGCCCGCGGCGTGGCCGTCTTCCTCCGAGACTCGGAGCATTACGAGTGGTTGCCCGAGGAGACGGGAAATATCGAGGATGTCTTTATTATCGTGCTCTTCAGGGCCAAAGACGAGGCCCTGAACGAGGAGCTGGTCGCCAGGATCAACGGGACGAGGGATATATATGTGAGCGGGACGTCGTGGAACGGTCGCAAGGCGGTGAGGTTGGCCGTGTCGAACTTTGCTGTTGATGTCGCGCGGGATCTCGAAGTTGTGACGAGGCTCCTGACCGATATCGCCGAGGGGAGGTCGTATGTTCGAGATTCGTGAGAAGAGATCTTGTAGTAGACAATCTGGCGGAAAAGTTCGGAACAGACATGCGGAGTGTCCCGTCCCGGTCGCCGCAGACCCCTCGAATGGCGAGCCCTCGTCGGTGGCCTTAGCCAAACTTCCTGCTGCCACCCTTGACCTTCTCCTGGCCCTTCTCGTTCCTCTGTGCCCTCTGGCCCTTTCCGATGACATCCAGGTGGTGGACGCGCTGGCCAAGCATCTTCTCGGTGCGGGCAGCCATGCCGGCGGTGAGCTTCTTCTGCATCTTGTCGGCGGCGCAGGTGGCCTTCGCCTTTTGCGGCTTGGTGACCTTGCTGGTTTTGCGGACGGTGCCCTTGGGCTTGCCCGTGGGGGCTGGCCGCGAGGCGCTCTTGACGCTTCCCTGAGCCATGTCGATTGCCGCTTGACGATGGGGATGGTGAAGTGGTTGTGATGGGGTGAGGGGACAATCGTGAAGGGACCTTGGGACGAGTCGAAATTTTAGTGGGCCTGGGCGATTTTCCCGCCGTCGTCGAGCAACCAATGGGGTCCGTGCGTCAGGGATAAGCGATAAGCGACATCTCGGTGAACATTCGGTCAGGTCGAGGTATCGAGAAAATGCAGAGCCCACAATCCCGTAAAAAAAGTCGTGTTGCCGGAAAGCATTCTCGAACTGGGTCCGTGCGTGGGAGTTCAAGCATGTGTCTGATCTGACAGAGACAGGAATAGAGCCCGAGACCTCCTCCCCAAGCCTGACTTCGGACATCCGTTGGGGACCCTGAGCGCACGCCCCAACATGGCCATTGAAACGGACTGAGTTCTGGATAACCAGTGTCAGACTGGTAGGTTGGAAGGTTTCGCTGCCACCTCAACACTCCGGAGCCGGCCCCTGAGTACGCGGCCGGAGGTCGATGCCCGGCCGGTCTACCTCCGTGCACTTGCGGGACATGAGGTCCACGGACTTGCAGCAGCAGAGGTTGCAAGCTGCCACCTTTCGGAGGTGCGAAGCTGCCCATTCAGAGCGATCCTCCAGCAGAATCCGTTATAAAAGACCATGCCCTAGCCGCTGGAAACCAGAGCTCACCACACCCATCATCCCATCCCACAAGCATCCCATCTAAACCTCCTCCAACATGCCTCCCATCGCGACAGAGGACATCCACACCGTCGTGCCGACAGAGCATGACGCCACCACTGCGGCACCAGTCGACCCTGCCCGGCCCTTTGCTGGCAAGGTAGCGCTCATCACTGGCTCCGGCCGCGGCATCGGCCGAGGCATCGCGCTTGAGCTCGGAAAGCGCGGCGCAAGCGTTGTCATCAACTACAGCGCCTCTGCCAAGGCAGCTGAGGACGTCGTCGCCGAGCTGAACAAGGTCGGCTCCAAGAGCATCGCCCTCAAGGCCGACATTAGCAAGCCCGCCGAGGTGGTCGACCTGTTCGACCGCGCCGTCGCCCACTTTGGCCGCATGGACTTCGTCATCTCCAACTCGGGCAAGGAGGTCTGGTGCCCTGAGACCGAGGTCACCGAGGAGCTGTTCGACTCCATCTTCGACCTCAACTGCCGCGGTCAGTTCTTCGTTGCCCAGCAGGGTCTCAAGCACTGCGCGCGCGGGGGACGCATCGTCCTGACGTCCTCGGTTGCCGCGAGCATGACGGGCATTCATAACCATGCCCTGTACGCTGGCTCCAAGGCGGCGGTCGAGGGCTTCACCCGCGCTTTTGCAGTCGACTGCGGCGAGAAGGGCGTCACTGTGAATGCCATTGCGCCTGGCGGCGTCAAGACCGACATGTACGACGAGAACTCGTGGCACTATGTCCCTGGCGGATACAAGGGCATGCCCATTGAGATCATCGACAAGGGCCTGGCGAACCTGAACCCTCTCAAGCGCGTCGGCGTGCCCGCGGACGTTGGCAAGGCCGTGGCTGCTCTCTGCCACCAGGACTGCGAGTGGATAAACGGTAAGTCGTCTGGAGCCTCGCTTTCCTCACTCTCTGCATTTGCTGACTCTTGTTGTGTTCCAGGCCAAGTCATCAAGGTCACTGGCGGCGGCACGTAAGCGGTCCATTGGGTGGTATCCAGGCGAGCGGTAGCTGTAATTTGGCGAAGAGTTGCATTGGCAGAGTCGAGACATGTAATCGCATTGTTACACTGGACAGGCGGGCGTGATGGGAAGAAGAAGATAAACTTGAATGAACGCTCGAGCTCGGGCGACGTTGAGACCCCGAACCTTCACACTAGCACCAATCACAGGGCTCGGAATCGCGTTGGTTTGGCGGAGTGGGCCGCGCTGGAAGGTCGGAACCCGGAGCTTAGAAACTTCAAAAGATCACCGTCCACACCACGACAACACACCCCTTGGTACCGTCCGCCCAATTGCTCCGAAAAATGCCCGTCCGGTGAACCATGCCGTTGAATCCAAGGCCGACACCCACCTGAAGTCGACCACAATATGCGGGCGCACCTAGCGCGCCATGTCTGCCGACGAGCCCTCGCCGCAAGAGGGCGAGGGACTCTGACGGCGTCCTGCCCGCTGCTAGCGACGACGACAAATTCCCGACAGATCCCCGTCACGAGATACTCGCCGAGAACAGAACAGACCCGGACATTTTTTGGAGTCTTGAAAAAGGAGCCAAGGAAGATCAAGGCACCCGAATATGAGCCAGGATGGACCGTCGTCCTGACCTGGAGGAACCGGATGCTCGACAAGGTGCGGCCGCCAACGCGCGACGAACTCGTAGCGGCCTTCCGACGCCTCTTCAGCTACAAGAAGCAATACAATGTTAGGGTCAACAGCACACAAGCCCGGCATTGTCGGAACCTGCTCAACTACCTCATCGAGAACGTCGACCAGGAGCCCGGGAACGGACTTACGATACCCGAGCTTCGGAGTGCCCGAGATGCGCTGCTCAAGCACCCAAAGGAAGACACTGCGGAGCACCTCATGTTCCTCCGTGCTCTCTATGCAGAAATTGAGCGCCAGATGGGCACCCCGACCGACGGAACCCCGCGGCCGATCGACCAGCACGACCCGACACCCTACGACTTTAGCGCCCATATCAAAGCTCTGACGACGTACGGCGCATCGGAGGAGGCTCGTCTACTGGTGCGGGAGCATCTAGAGCAGATGCGTCTTGACAAGATCCCCATAAATACCGCCAAGCATCTCTGGATATACGTGCTGGAGGGTCTCTCTCAGGAAGGCCGGGAAGCCGAACTGGTCAGTGCCGCCGCAGAAGCACGGAAGAACGGAGTGGATATGACGCCGCAGTTCCACGAGATCATGACGACCTTTTTCGCAACCAAAGGCCGGACGCAAGAGGCCATGGCATGGTTCCAAAAGGCCATCCCGAACAGCGAGCTTCCCACCCCCAGGACCTTCAAGGAGATCCTCAAGTTCTCCGTCGCCAAGAAGCAGCAGACATGGGCCGCCACTGTCTTCCAGGCGCTTGTGGACAGGAACCCTTCGAAGCCCTACTGGGACGTCATCTACCAATGGTCGGTCATGAGCATGGGCAAGGGCCTTGACGAAATGAAGGACATGTTCGATATGGTGCAGGAACACAACCCCAAGGACGAATCTCTTCGTCCTGACGTACATACCTTGAACGCCCTTCTCGAGGTTGCGAACGAAAAGGGCGATGCGTACCTGGCGGAGAGACTGATGGCCCTTGGGGCCGAGCGTCGCATACACCCCAACGCCAGGTCGTACATCCTGATCCTCGAACTCCGCATCAAAGCAAAAGACCTGGCGGGTGCAAAGGAGGCATACCAGCACCTCTCCAACAACGCCGCCGCGGCCGACGAGGACCTGCCGGTAGTCAACACCTTCCTCCAGGCTCTCTGTGAGGCCTCCAAGCCAGACCTCAAGATCATCCGCGACGTCTTAGACGAGCTGGAACGGCGCGTCGTCACCCTCACCCCTGCGACAGTCGTCGCCCTCTGCAGCGTCTTCCTCAAGCACGACCAGCACTTTGACATCATTGATACCCTTTCCCTCAACATCTTCCAGCATAGCACAGACCAGAAGCGGTCCATCCGCGAGTCCTTTGTCGCCTACTGCACGTCGCCCGACGTCAGCACGTCCCGCGCATGGGACGCCTACTCCATCCTCCGCCAGTTCTTCCTTGAAACGAGCGTCGAGCACCGCGTGTTGCTCATGCAGAACTTCTTCGACCGCAAGCGCCCAGACATGGCCATCCACGTCTTTGGCCATATGCGTCAGCACGTCAACCGCGACTTCCACCCGACGCCTGACGTCTACATCAAGTGTTTCGAGGGGCTGGGCAACTGCGGGGACGCAGACTCTCTGGATGACGTGACGCTCGTCCACAATATGCTTAAGATGGACCTCAAGGTCCAGCCCAGCACCAGGCTCTACAACGCCCTCATGCTCGCTTATGCGGCGTGTGGCAAGCCTGAGCGGGCTCTCGACTTTTGGGGGGATATTGTCCACTCTGCGGAGGGCCCGTCGTACAACACCCTCGAGGTCGTCTTCTCCGTGTGCGAGAGGATGCCATTTGGCGACGAGAAAGCCCGGGAGATCTGGAAGAAGCTCGAGAACCTGGACATTGACGTGCCGCCAAGGATCTTCGCCGCATACGCAGGCGCCCTTGCTGGCAACGGGAATGTCCAGGCCGTGCAGGACGCGATCCAGACAATGCAGCAGACTGTGGGATACGCCCCTGACAAGTTCACGTAAGTCCAACCGCCACCATGCATTTCATGGCCCAAAGCTAACAGTATCCAGACTTGGAGTGGCGTTCAATGCGTTACCCGGAGCGACGCTGCAGACCAAGTTCGCCGACTGGGCGAGCAAGGAGTTCCGCGACGCCTGGGCGCCGCTGCAGCGGGAAAAAGCCCGCAAGGTGGCTGGCGGCGTGCGCAAGTACAACATCGGACGGGTGCTTGCGGCGTGATATCTGTACCATATGTGTTTTGAACAAGAAGAACCCCGATGTAGATTTTTACATGTTGGTGGCCAACAACGCCACGTAGATATATTGTACAATGACATACACGCACGCTTTCCCCCGTGCCACAGTCTATTTCCCCGTCACGTCAACTCTGCCCCTGCTCAGAAGGTGCCGGCGCGACCCTTCTTCATGATGAGCTCAGGGTGGTGGTGCACGCTGGGGTGCAGACCCATGCCAATCATTCGCCTGATGGCCTTGGCAATCTTCCTCTGGTTCTTCGCCCGCAGGCCCGTTTCGTTAGAGTGCTTGATGTTGCCTGCCGGCGTCATGAACTCGGAGATCATGGAGTAGTTCTGCGGTGCGAGTTAGCAAGCGGTGTTCCTGACTCAATCAACACATCTCGTGCTAGATCGAGGGGGGGCAGCATACCTTGTAAAGGTCCAAGGGGTTAATGTCCAGGCTATCAATGACATCTTTC
Organism: Plectosphaerella sp. P0831; assembly: GCA_014635975.1. Lineage (NCBI taxonomy): Eukaryota > Fungi > Ascomycota > Sordariomycetes > Glomerellales > Plectosphaerellaceae > Plectosphaerella > Plectosphaerella sp. P0831. The sequence continues at coordinate 37,613 of JACAFV010000060.1, read as the reverse complement.
CGCGGGGCCTGGTTTGTACGGCGGTGCTTGAGCTGTTGGTAGGGGTTGAGGTCGTGCGGGGCATATGTGTCGCCGGCCTTCCACTTGCGGTGCATCTGCTTCATGTAGTCGTCGCTGACCTTGCGCTCGCGCATGGACTCGGCCTCGCGGCGCTGGCGGTTCAGGTGTTGTTCCGTCCTGGCCTGGATCTTCTCGCGAGACAGCGAGAGGGTCCTGGGCCCGTTGCTCGAAGCGCTGCTATTGGTAGCCTTATCGAGGCCGAGGAAAAAGTCGGCGCCGCTGCGAGGGGGGGCATCTGTGTCGGTGCACGTTAGTCGATGGCCTAGTGGAAAGGGGAGGATCGGTTGGTTCGGCAGGGCGAGGCGTACTGCAGGCGACGGTTGTCGAGAAGGGGCGAGCAATACGGTTGATGAAGCTCGAGGGGGCGGCGGTGAAGCCGAGGGATGGTAGTCTGGGCGGCATGGTGACGAAATGATCCGATGGCCGGTGTTCTGCTGAGGCTCGGGGATGAGGCACACGCGATGTCGTTCCAGCTTGAAATGGAGATTTTTGGACGGGTCGCGGCATGGCCCGCTTATCGGGGTGACGGGCCCCACTTGCGCCGCGATAAGGGATTTTTTGTTCAGCGGCGTCTCGATGGATTGAAGAACAGGCTTGCAACCCGACAAGACGACGCGACAGAATCAATCGCCAGCAAATCGAGGCCGCTACATACCAAACCGAATATCCAACTCGATTGCTGAACCAAAGCGCGCCGCGACTTCGCCAATATGGTCCGCAAGCTCAGGCACCACGAGGCCAAGCTCCTCAGGAAGACCGATTTCATCGAGTACAAGTCCGACAATGGCCACCGGGATGCCGACGTCCGCAGGCGATACATGATCCAGAAGCCCGAGGACTACCACAAGTACAACAGGATATGCGGCGTACGTCCACCACACTCTCCCCAATCCCCTCGAGCCTCCATTAACCCCTCGTCAAACAGAACATCCGCCAGCTCGCGCACCGCCTCTCCCTCCTCCCGCCAGACAGCGCCGTGCGCCAGAAGCACGAGAAGCTCCTCCTCGACAAACTCCACGACATGGGCGTCATCTCGACAACATCCAAGCTCAGCGCCGTGGAGCACGGCGCGACTGTCTCGGCCTTTGCGCGGCGGCGCCTGCCCGTCGTCCTGACCAGGCTGCACATGGCGGAGAACGTCACGACGGCGACAAAGTGGGTTGAGCAGGGCCACATCCGGGTGGGTGTCGAGGTGGTGACGGACCCGGCGTTCTTCGTGACGAGGAACATGGAGGATCTGGTGACCTGGGCGCCGGGCAGCAAGATCAAGAGGGATATTATGAAGTACAGGGATAAGCTGGACGACTTTGAGCTTCTGTAGGGTTGGATTAGGAGAGGAGAATTTATGATACCCAAAGTGCAACTGGAGCCTGCGTGAGTGTCAGTGGGAATGTGCTGCAGGACTCACGGGCCCCCCCGTGCAGTGATGCGCCTGTGGTAGCAAATGCCATGCACCTGCCTGGCCTCCTGCTTGTGAGGGCAGGAGCGCATTTTCTGGTGCCAAGTATCACTGGTGCAGCTGGTTAGAGTCTTGCGAGCCTCTGGAGCCCCCCGGTTGACCGCGTTCCCGGCCAGCGCTTCTCCTTCAGGGTTCGAGCCAGCCTCCCATCAGTGGTGCTTGGTTTTCCCTTCAACCAGAAAAACACACATCATAACTACAAAAAAGAGTATGCTCACAGTCCTTATAGGACTGCATCTGCGTTGACGTTCAATATCAATTCTGATCGCTATACCAAGTATCCAAACCATATGCATCTATCCGAATCCACACCCAATCCGATCTCGGCATCCTCACCCTGGTTCGCGATCCCTCAAGATCTCAAGACAACTCGTCATTGACTATTATTTTCCGCCTTCATTCGGACTAGGCGCTGCTCACGATCCGAACGCCCCGCTGCTTAAAGACTCGAGGCTGTGCCACGAGGGAGTCGGCGTGAAGCTTCACGAACTTTCTGCAACGACCCCGAGACTCGGGCTTTTCTGATTCGCTGCGGCAGCTTCGGCCGGACCAAAAACGGCATCTTCAGACATGGCGGCGGATATCAAGGAAGAGCCGAAGCCAGCCTTCAAAAATTACAAGGGTTTTGTTGCGGGTGTCTTCTCGGGCATCGCGAAGCTCTCCGGTGAGCTGCCGGCCATCCTCATGTTCGCGTTGCGCTCTCACTCACCATCTTACAGTCGGCCATCCCTTCGACACGATAAAGGTCCGTCTCCAGACAACAGATGCTTCGCGCTTCTCAGGTCCGCTGCAATGCTTGACGCAGACCATCCGGCATGAAGGTCCCTCGGCACTGTACAAGGGCGCGACGCCGCCCTTGGTAGGCTGGATGTTTATGGACTCGGTCATGCTTGGGTCCTTGACAGTGTATCGCCGACTACTGTCGGAGAACTTGTTCCACACGGCCATGTTCCAGCCAGGAGCGACACCAAGCCCTGGCAAATCGACGTTGCCCTGGTACGGGCACGGCATGGCCGGCATCATGGCCGGCGCGACGGTGAGCTTCATCGCCGCGCCCGTCGAGCACATCAAGGCGCGCCTGCAAATCCAGTATGCTGCGGACAAGTCGAAACGCCTGTACAAAGGCCCAATTGACTGCGTGCGCAAGATCTACGGTGCCCATGGCCTCGGAGGCGTGTATCACGGTCTTGGGGCGACGCTTCTTTTCAGAACCTTCTTTTTCGCCTGGTGGGGCTCTTACGACGTTTTCTCAAGGGTCTTGAGAGAACAGACATCGCTAAGCGCACCGGCGGTCAACTTCTGGGCGGGCGGACTGAGCGCGCAGGTGTTCTGGCTGACGAGCTACCCGTCGGACGTGGTGAAGCAACGCATCATGACGGATCCTCTCGGCGGAGGACTTGGCGACGGTGTGCGCAAGTTCCCGCATTGGAAGGACGCTGCTGCGGCGGTGTACAAGGAGGCCGGATGGAAAGGATACTGGCGCGGGTTCCTTCCGTGCTTCCTGAGGGCGTTCCCCGCCAACGCTGTGGCCTTGGTGGCATTCGAGGGCGTGATGCGAACGCTGCCGTAGTTGAGAGAGATATGCATGTACATCATAGAGGAGTGTTTCGAGGCACAAGGTTATAGACCGAGATACCCATGGAGGAAAGACATTTTAGTTGGCAGATCAAATGACACACGAGGGTGCCGACTTTTGAATTCCTTCCTATGCTGCCATTCCATAGCCATTCCACGCCGAAACCATGCGAACCTGACCCATGTCCAGTAACATCACAAAGTGCCGTCGGGGTTTGGTAGTCCCGGGAGAGTGCGTGAGAGAAGTGGCGCGTTTACTCGTCGTCCTCGTCAGCCTCGTCGTTGACGACGTTGTAGAACTTGAGCTCGTAGACGCCCTTGGAGGTGGCGACAACGCGGAGCCAGTCACGGAGCTGGTGCTTCTTGAGGAACTTCTTGGTGCTATGGAGGGGTCAGCCAAAGGCCATTGAGGGGAAGAATGGAGGGGTCAATGCGTACAGGTACTTCAGGTAGCGACCGGACAGCTCGTTGTGGGAGACAATCTCGACCTTGCCATCGGCGGTGGAGGAGATGGTGATGTTGTCGCCGAGGTTGTTGACGCGGCCCTCAACCTTGATACGCTCCTGGAGGAACTTCTCAAAGGCGGCGACGTCGAACACCTTGTCGTTGGCGGGCTGAGAAGCGTTGATGATGAACTGGAGGGGAAGTGTTAGTATCTCGGTCGGTCTTTGAGGTAGTCGTCGGGAGTATCATACCTTCTTGGTGGTCTTCTGGGCCTTGCCGCCCTTCTTGGTCGCCTACATTGGAGAAAAAATGACCTTAGCCTACTGCTTCACGCCACCGTCCCGTTGCCGGGACTGGGCCAACAGCAAAGCGGTGTCATGTACATACTGCCTGGGGAGCCATTTTGACTGTTTGGATTGGGGAGAACGCAAAGAAGTTTGATCCTGCGTGTTTGGGCGATTTTGGTGAGGGCGAGAAGAAGTTGACGATGCTGCTGCTCTGAAATTCCGCCAGAAATTCGTGTGGGCTCGCGGAATTGGGCAAAAGTTCGATTAGCCGATTGCGTCTGGTCCGAGGTTGATACGGCGTATCTTGGTGGGGCGGACCTCTTATCTCGGTCAGGTCGGTCAGGCCTCGGGTGCTTCCACGCCTGTCTTGTTTCCGCACGACTTCTCTTGCGCAATGCCCCCTCATTTACCTTCACGACCCTTGCTGTAAACCGGAATTACGCCCGTGCCAAACTATCGGCGGGGGCCCCATCCCAGTCCAACCCTCGGCGGAAGATCTAACCATCTTCCAGTCGGCTTGCCGTGCCCGTGGTCCGTCCACAAGCGGAAGCATCCTTCCACCCCAACGGTCGACCCCCCAAGTGAAGTGTCCGCGAATACCCCCCGAGAAATTCGATGGATCTTTCGATGCACAGCCGGCCGGCCAGGGTTCCTCTCCCTTCCCCTCGCCCGGGAAGCTTCTGCTCGCGAGATCAACATCGGCCAAGTCCGTGGGAGATTGGACAACCGTTTGCGCACCGCGGCCACCACACCATCGACTAATTTAATGCCTGTCTTGTTCGGCCAGTCTTCGGCCGCAGCGGTGTTTTCAGAAACCCCGAGCACCGGGATCATCGACTGGACCGGATGATCTGAAAGATTTGCGATTGTAAATCATCACGAAACTTTGGCATCCGCTACACCAAGACAGAGGACTGTCCTCCACCAGACATTGGCCACTTCAGGAGCAATCAGCTTGGCCTGCCAACTAAGCCCTGTAAGGCTGTCCAATGTTGGGTCTGCCCTCGACCTCCGCTCGCAGGCGGCGGCCCCCACGGTGCACCAGGGCGGGAGCCGGCTCTTGTCAAGCCTGATCCTTTTGACCACTGGGATTTCAGCGTCTTCTTCTTTTTCCAATTCTTTGGAAAAGGCAACCGCGAGGCGTCTGGTCCCTGTGACGGCATGACTCAATTGCGAGGAGAATGCCAGGCAAGACTTGACAGAGACGACCGGCCTCATCCGCGACTGGCTGTTCTTCTTCAAACGGCTGCTCACACGGGGTAACATGTCGACCCGACTGACCACAAACAGGCTGCATCATGACGTGCCCGGCCTCGTCTCACCCTCCCTCTCCCTCGGCCCCCGCTCCCTTGCCACAGGTCGACTTGCGACAGGACACCACCATCATGCGGTCTTCTCCTGGCTTCTGCATCTGCCGACATTGATCCGGGTTGACGCTGCGCAGCCGGGACCAATCAGCCGAGCGCACCTGTTCTGCAGCATGGTCCAGACTAAAGTCTATTCGTTCACCGAGATCAAACTGAGAAAGGCCGGCATCTTAGGCCTCGCTTCTGCCTTGATACCGCCCTTTGCCAACGGCGGGCTTTCCGGCGCCAGGCCAGCGCAAGCATCCACAGATCGACCAGACCCCTCGAATTTTACATGGGAATTGATGCGGCTGCCCGCCACGTCAAACTCCATATTGTCTGCTCACTCATCTCCTGACTAAGAAATGGCGCATCGATTCGACAAGAAAGTCAACCCAGTCTCGACCTGTTCCGGTGGAGTTCTCCCAAGAGGAGCCGCGCCGTTGCAACTGAACTTCGACCCGACAGAAGTGCCGAGGGGGGGGGGCAGAGGGGGCCTACAAGTGCCACGCACCCAGTCTGTCGCAGTAGTCTAACCGTCATGATTTCGCTCTACTCTGATATGAGCCCGCCAACTGCTCTACCCCAGTGATCATCACAGAACCCCTCTATACTCGTATATCTTCCATACAGCATCCCCCCATGCCACGCGGTCTTCGGATCAGTCCCGAAGTTTTGGTTGTTTCCCAATATTGGACGTCCTGTGGGACTGGCCACCCCTTTCACGTCGTCCGCATGGGTTCCCTGGCAGGGGTCGGATGCGGTCCCAATCGGCGCCCAAGGCCTCGGAAAGCTGTAAGGACTCTCCCTGCAGGTCAGCAACTGTACCTCTGGGGTTCCAGAGAACCCCGGCCAGGGGTCACTGAGTCTTGGCTTCCCTCCGCTCCCCTCCGCTCCCCTCCGCTGCCATCCACTGCCCTCAAGTGTGTGCACATTGGGTAGCTTGCGGGGCGTATGAGCTCATGATGCCTGTCGACGGTACTTGCATCAGGACCACTCGGCACATGTCCCTACCTTTTCCCTCCTCTGGCGGCACGGACTTAAGAGGCGGACTACTACCTAGGCGGCAAGGCCGCCTCCTGTGCCTGGAAACCTCACACACTTACAACAGAACCCTCGCATTGGTTGCTTCACGAGGTCGAACCGGCCCATGGCGAGACGGTTGCCTTGACCCCAACACGCGACCACCAGTCAACGGAGAGGAGGAGCCCAAGTCAATTTGTGATATCGTTCTCCCCCAAGACTTGTGCGTGGCAGATGAAGATGGTCGGTATGCTCGAAATACGCCGACGAAAATATCATGCTGCGTCCTTGTCCCGAATACTCAAACAGCAGCATCAGCCCAGCCTCGCAGCCGGCCCACGTCAACAGGCCCCCGAGATCCCCCTTGAACCACCGCCGCAGCCGCAGCAGAATCGAGCACAAAGACCCTCTCCCCCACTGCCGGCCGAGTCATGATGAGGATCGCCATAGCCGGTGCCGGCCAGTTTGCTGAGCGTCTCGCCCACCACCTCTGTCTGACCCCTAACCCGGTCATTGTGCTTTCGAGATCCGTGAGTTCTTCCCCGGCAGCCTGATGGCCTGATCGGCCCACTGATCGTGCCACCGCAGCCTCGTCCCGACCTTGAAGAACAGTACGAATGCCAGGTCATCGTGGTCGACTATGACGACGCCACCGGGTTGCGCTTCACCCTCCAAGGCGTCGACCTCGTCATCTCTACCTTTCGAGGCCCTTCTCAGATCAGCCTGATTCAGGCCGCACGCAGGGCAGGAGTCAGGCACTTTGTCCCTGCCGAATTTGAGGGCGGGCTTTCGCATCGCGCGACAGACGACGTGCTTGACTACGGCTCAGCAGAAGCTCTGGCCCTCCTGAGGCAATATGCCAACTCGAGCTCCCGGCCCATGCAATGGACAGTCTTCTCGTGCGGCATCTTTTACGAGAGATTTGCTCCCGGCGGTCTGGGGGCATACGGCCTAGGCACGAGCATGAGTATCATCAACCAGGGCGACTATCTCGTCGACATGGGCGAGGGGTCGGCACATATCATGGAGACCAACGGCGGCGGACGGACAGCGTACGTGTGTTTGACGGCGGTGGACGATGTCGCCCGGTTCGTCGCAGCGGCCGTCGAGTTGGGCCTGAATACGTGGCCCCGGGAGTTCAAGATGAGAGGGGATCGTCTTTCGGTACGGGACATTTTCGCAACGTGCAGCAACGTCCGCGGAGGTTCGTTCTCCCATCCCTCATCTTATACGATACCATCGCTAATCGCAAAATTGTGCAGTCGGCTTCAGCCTCCGTACGACACGGTACTCACAGTTCGACCGAGACCTATCCCGGGCCGCGGCGGCGCAGGACTGGGCCGAGTGGTGGTATCTCCAGAGGCTCCGCGCCACAGCCGACGGCCGCTACGACTTCCGGGTGGCCAACCTCAACGACATGGTCGCACGAATCGACCAAGTTGCCTTCACGCCTACACCCTTCCGGACCTGGCTGGAGATGCTATGGGCGCCACCACAGTGATACCCGGCGCCGTGTTGCCGGGCTCGACATGCAGGACTCTGCTGCCCCCCTATTTTCCCACCTCCATCCCCCTTTATCAACAAGACCCAGAACTAGATACCCCTCCTCCAGGCACTTGACCACAAAAAGAAAGCAATTCGTGCAACACTGCCCAAAGCGTATGTTCCATCGAAACAAGTATGATGATGGGCAGTCTGGGAGCCGCGAGACCGCGCATCATCATCACTTTGGCGAGCCGTTGTGATCATCGGGTGCATGGGGGACCCGGTGCACCGAGTCCTGCATCGGCGCTCCCGAGAACCCTGCTGTGGTGTGCTTCGACAGGGGCCCATGACCCGGGAGGCACGCGTGCGTCAGAAGGCATGATCCTGGGATTTCCCAAGCCCGCCCGCGTGCTCCCTCGCCCGCCCGGTGCGTGCGCGCCATGCAGGGGACGATGCAGTGAGCCGTCACATCCTGGAATGGTTCCAGAACATTGTCCAACGTCTATTTGCACGTCTTGCGTCGTCGTCATGTAGGGACTTCAAACATGTGGGAGCTGCTACCGCAAGTTTCGAAGATCAAAGAAACTTGAATTTGTCAAGCTAGGTGGTCCCGGAGCACGCTCCGGGTTCGTTATCATGCTCAAAACGGATGCGCGGAGATTGTCCGGGTACTTGACCCGGGACAATGGCAAGGGGCGATGGGGCCGGTTCATCTCTTCCCACGAGGCTGTGGAGATGGGATATTGCACAGTGGTGTGTTTTTTCTTTTCTTTTTTCACGTCCTTTCAATACCTTCACCATTGCCCGGCCGTACTTCCGGCGGGCGAATCACGTCTTTTCCTCATCCGCGATGCTTCCGCCCGCCGATGGACTTGCTCCGCCGCCTTCGCCCTCCTCTTCCCACTCATCCCCGAATTCCGCGACGATCCACAGACAGAAGCGTTCCCACGCCGTGGCCCACTCCTGCAGCCGTTTGGCCTTGATGCCGCCGCCGAGGCTGGCCTCCCTGACCCCGGCTGTCCACTCCGCCGAGGCCTCGTCCTCGAACGCGGCCCAGCGGACACTGTTCTCCGCCAGAGCGCCGAGACCCTCGAGGCCTAGGTCATCCCAGCCTTGGAGGGCCTGGTAGTAGTCGTGTGATGAGCCTGAGGCGCCTTGGCCTAGCATGGCGGGCACGTCGTTGCCGAGCGCGCAGGGGACGCCGCGTGCAAGAAGCCCCGGGAGGGGGTGGGCCTTCACTGGACCCGATAGCCGGAGAATCTCGTTGCTGATAACGCAGCTCTCGATGAGGATGCGTTTCTCCTTGACTAGGTCGACAAGCAGAGGGTGGCGATGCAAGGAGACGGCGTGGCCGAGGCGTCGGGTGCCGAGAAGCACGGCGTCGTAGAGGTTGTCGTCGGGGGAGTCGGGGCCGGCTGCGAGAGTCTCGCCGGCGTGGAAGAAGAAGGGGATCTCGACGTTCTCCTGCGCGCACTGTTTGCGGAACCAGAATAGCTCTGGGAGGAGGTCCTTGAGAGATCGGCCGAGGTCTTCCTTGCCGCAGACATCGTACCCGGCGATCAGCTCTGGATAAGCGAGCTTGGCAGTGATACAGTTGTCCATATCCTGGATGATGCCGCGGCGGGGCAGGGCGCGGGGGGCAGTCCAGATGGTACGGAAGCCCCAGAACGAGGCGTGGTCGGGGTCTGATTTGAACCGGCTGAGCTCTTCCTCCATGGCGGAGAACATGGCATCGTAGTCTGACTCGGGTGTCTCCCGGCCTTCACGGTAGTAGTCGAGGCCCCAGGTGAATCTGCGAGGATCAGCAAAGTCCTTGAGGGGGCCGAGGGGCAAGACGGCATACCTAAGCTCGATCCATGAGACGCCGTCGTCATGAAGGCTCTGCATCAGACGCTGCAGGAAAGCGCGAAAGATAGGCTCATGGCGCAAGACAGCGCTGGTCATCTGGAAACATTTCCCAAAGCTCTTCCAGATATCATCCGGCCCACGATGCGTCGCCATGGCCTCCTCATGGTTCAACGTACACTGATCCTTCAACCAGCGCAAGAACCCCTCCCTCCCACCATTCGGAAACTCATCCGTTGCAGTCTTGACACTCTTCCATGTGCCCGGGACATACTCATCCCCCCAAATCGATCCCCCTCCACCACCCTCCTTACAGAACCGAAACCCAACTCCCGCACTCCCCAACGCCTCTGGAGATGAAAGCGGCGCATCGGCTGAAATATGCATCCCAGGTGTCTCAAGCAGAACGCCGAGCAGATAATCGAAATCAACCATCCCATCAAGATGGGCATGCAGCGCCGCGCCCTTGGGCATCTTGCGAACAATTCGCCATAGTTCCGTAGTTTCAATCAGCGGCCTCGCCTGACGGAACGGCATACCGGGGTGTACCGTCATATCTCCACTGCTGCTGTTGGATGAAGCGCTCCATACTGTTTCGTTCTCGCGGGCGCGGATACGGGAGACGATTGCGGCGGCGCGGCGGGCGATGGGGGAGAGGCTCTTGCGGAAGGGTGCGTCGGCGCGGAGAGCGGCTTCTTGGGCGCGGAGGGCGCTGCTGCCTTTGATGAATTGCAGGATAAAAGGGTCTGAGGGGTCGGGAATGTCCTCGGAGAGGGCGGCATAGTCGTCGTCTGTGAGGGACATGATGATGTCACCAGAGGATGGGTGTTTACCTGAGGGTTGCAGCAGGATATCAGGTGACACCCACGAGGGTATTGGGATTATAGAAATAAATAAAAATGAGTGTTGCCTGCTTATTAGGACTTAAGTAGAGAGGTGTTGCTGGTCTGCGGTGCAGTTGTCTTGAGGCCTGAAGGTGACGACGCTCCCACCTGGTCATCTGTGTGAGAGGTGCGGGGCATTCGACCCCGCCTTACCGAGATACACCGAAAGCTCTCGGTGAGGTTTACCGATCCCTGCCCATCGGCTCCTCTGAGATATGTCTCCTCAACGCTGCTCATTATTCATTTCATACCTTGATCCAAAACCAAAGCAAGCGTCTTCAGTCATCAGCGAAAAATGCAGTGTCATGGTATCTACTTCTACACCCGTCCTCGCCATGTCCTCATGGCCTTGGGTGAATGCAACTCCTAATACACTTGTCGTGTCCCCTCAAAAGCAAATCCCACGCTCGCTCGCCACAATCGTCGAGCATCTTCCAACTCCATCCTATTACATCGCTCCTCAAGCTTTGGCCTGCGCCTGCTGACGGCGGGTCTCTTCAGCCTTGGCCATCCGCTTCATGACCACCTGCATCGTGTCAATGAGCTCCGGCATCCGGTACGGCTTGACAACCACATCGTCACACCCCGCGTCTATAGCCTGCCTCATCTGCTCCGGTCGCGCGTTGGCGCTGACTGCGATGATGGGTATCCTGCCCGCAGCGCCGAACATGCTGCCTTGGCTCTCCAGTTCTCGGATCCGGCGCGTGCATGTCAGCCCGTCCTGGATCGGCATTTCTATGTCCATGAGGATGAAGTTGATCGGAGATGGCGGGGCCGCGCCCGAAGGCGAGTCATCTGAACCTGCCTGTGCAGCGGGTATGTTCTCGCCACCGCCGTGGTGCGCAACGGAGAGGGCGAGTCTCTCCAGCGCCTCGATGCCATGGTTGGCTACCTGCACTTTGAAGCCCCGGTCGTGGAGGCCACGTCTTGTGATCTGTTGGTTGATCAGGTTATCTTCAACAACCAGGATCCCGTCGATGAAGTTCTTCTTCTTCTTGTCTTCAGGGGGCTGCTTTGGTCGCTGGCTCATGGATGGGGTCCGTGCCTTGGTACGCCCCGTCGGGCTGGTTGCCCCTCCTGACCGTGTCGCCTTCAAAACAGCAGCTGCGGTCTCTGCCTCCAGCTGCGACTCCGCGCTCGGGACATATGTCTCGATGTAGAATGCAAAAGTCGAGCCCACGCCCGGCATACTCGACACGCCTATGGCGCCCTTTTGGAGTTCTGTCAACCGACGGGAGATGAACAACCCCAGGCCAGACCCGCCGTACTTGACGTGTGTGCGGGAGCTTGCCTGCACGAACCTGTTGAAGAGGCTGGCCTTCTCCTCCTCTGTCAGGCCCTGCCCAGTATCCTTGACTTCGAAGAGGAGGTACACTGGGTTTCGCCTGCCTTCCAGCGCCGGCTGGTCGTACTCGCTCTCCTCGGTGCACGACCGCGGGATGAAGGTGACAGCTGTGGTTTGGTCTGTGGGTCGCTCGATGGATGCTTTCATTGAGACTGCCACCGTCCTGGTCGATCCGGACTTTGTAAACTTGAGCGCGTTGGTGAGCAGGTTGATCAGCACCTGCTTGACCCGCGAGGGATCGAGGTCGAGATACTCGTGGCCGAGGTTGGTGAAAGATGCGTCAATCGTCATGGTCAGATCAATGTCCGTCCGGCGGGCCTCAACGTCAAACATTTTTATCGCTTCGAAGCCGATCTGCACCGGGTTGACTGTACAGGGCGTGACGGCCAGCAGCTTCGAGTCCAGCTTTGACATGGTGAGAATGTCGTCGACGATGCGCTTCTGATGTTGCGCACAGGCAACAATCGTCTCGGCATTCTCGATACTATCTGTGATCAGCTGGAGAATGGTTGCACGGCCGCCGTCTCCTGTCGGCGGAGGTGACGAAAAGTGCCTCTCCACGAGTTCATGGCACTTGGCGAGCGACGCTATGATGGCGTCGCTGCAGTGTACGATTGCGCTGAGCGGATTCCTCATTTCATGCGACGTCACTGTAGCAGAAGTGTCAGCAATGAGGGCTTCTCAGGATGCCAAAAGGGAGCCCTACTATCAATGAAGTTGTCCTGCTGACGCTTCGACTCGATGGCCTCCTCCTTCCTCTCCGTCTCGAGCTCGAGCTGCCACTTGGGGAGCGAGACGTCAGCAAGACAGCCGGTGAAGGATTGGACCACGCCGTCCGAGTCCTTGACGGGCATGAAGGTGGCGTTGACCCATCGCGGCGCCGTGATCTTGTTGCCGGCCTTGTCAGTTGCCAGCCACGTCGTTTTCATCCGCACTTCCACGACTTGCGGAGTTGCTTCGCGACTCAGCCGCGCGAGCGTCTCTCGCAGTCGGGGCAGGTCTTTCTCCACAATGGCATCAGCCCACGGCCGGATGTCAACTACTGCGGGATTCAGCTTGGTGATGCCGCACATCTCATAGAATACGTTATTGGCACCGAGAAGCCGCCCGCTCATGTCCATGTCGAACATGCCCACTGTTGCGAGCTCCGCCATGCGCTTCAGGTTGCCAGCCTCCTGGGCTCGCTGCATCGCCGTTT
>JACAFV010000060.1:9822-24538 GCA_014635975.1 Plectosphaerella sp. P0831 | reverse complement strand
GCCCAGATCGAGGAGCGTATCCTCAAAGGGTGATGTCACCTCCCTGTCGACGTCGTTCTCCGATGGGAGAACGCGGAACTCAAAATCGACCTCGTCTGTGTTTCGAAGCTTCTCGTATGCCATGCGAACCTTCTCTCTGTCATCTTCTTCTATGCAGGACAAGAATCCTTCGGGGGAGATGGGCCCTTCCGGGTGCCCGGTGATGCGGTACCATAAACTGTTGGCAAAGGTGATGCTGCCTTGATGATCGCCCAAAGAGAAGCCGTTGGGGATAAATTCGGAGACAACCTGGAACAGCCGTGTGTACTCGATGGTCTCCTTGGTCTGGTAGGCAAGCTGTTCCTTGAGCATAGCCTGATCGTAAGCCGCCTGCTCGGCGGCAGATCGTCCTCGGCGGCGTTCCTCCTCCAGGAGGACAGTGCAGGCCAGAGAAGTGGCCAGCTGCTGTCCGAGGAGCTGCATGAAGAGCTTGTAGGGGTCGTCATATGGCCTTCGCGGGTTCAAGCCCAGAACGAGGAGTCCCATGACGTCTTCGTCCTTTGTCGGGCGGATGGGTACAATGATGGCGGCCTCGCAGGGATCGCCGAAGCCGCGCCATTCAATGCCCTGCAGTAACTTCTTGGGCAAAGAACCGTCGGTGGTGCTGATGAGAATGGGCTTTCTGGAGTGTACAGCCTTGCGGAATTGGGGAGCGAGCCCATCATCGGAGCTGCCGAGCTGAAGCTGTTGGGGAATCATCAGGTGTCCATCCGGCACCCCCAAGACGCCTTCTAGACTGCAAATATGCTGGCAGTCATAGGTAGTCTGGGTCTTCTCCGCGGCCTCTGCTGGCTCTCGATCCTTCTTCTCAACGGAGTAGACGATGGCCATTGGAACATCATAGGAGGGCTGACAGGAGGAGAGTTCGTTAATGACGCTGCTCCAGTAGGATTTGACGTCCTTGGCGGTGCCGAGGGCCTCGCCCATCTTGGCGAGCATCTTGGTCCGTCTTCTAAACAGCTCATATCTGGTCGTCTCGGCGATGGGGTGGGTGAATCCAAGGCATTTTCCGTCTTGCATGAGCGGTACGATGGACCACTTGAGGTACGTCTCCTGTGAGGCACCGTTGGCTCTCTCGATGAAGAATCTGGTTTCGTCCTGGTTGCTGGCCTTTTGCCGCTTGACCGACACCTGCATGAGCCTTTCAATCTGAGGAGCCATGTCCGGGAAGACGTCTCTCATGGGCTTGCCGAGAAGATTGGGGTGGCGGGAGCCGACCAGCTCGGCGAAGGCCTCGTTGTATACGGTGCAGAATTCATCGCCCCAGTAGATGGCACCTGGCTGTGAACTGCACAAGAGTTGGCTATACGTCTGTTGCAGGAGGGTGGGCCATTTTGCCATGGGGCCCAGTGGTGTCTTGCTCCAGTCGACAGCCTCGATGACCTCGAAGAACGGTTCCAGATCGGCGGCAAGGCTAGCAAGCTTGAGGCCAGGCTCACTGGCCACACGTTGCGCGGTAGGCTTGTCCAGAATCATATCTTGAATCAGGGCGGCCGCGGGGGTCGGTGGTGCAGAAGCTTTGGTCTGGGCAGTGTCCTCGGGTTGACTGGTCTCGGAAGAAGCCTGGCGATCGTTGCAGCTGACAACGACCCATTTCGATTGCAGGGTTATCTTGGTCCATAGAGAGCCCCTGAAGGAAAAGGTTTGTGAGGTGTCCTTTCCCTGACCTCTGATCCACCTCCAAAACCCGTCCACATCTGGACTGGGCGAGACAGAGACGAGCACATCCAGGAGGGTCGAGTCTCTTGTCAGGGCCGGGTTACTGTAGGCGACGGACGTGGGCGAAGGGGGGTCGAGAGCTTCCGGAAGGGCCACGACAAACGAGGCGCGGGGGTCCGCCTCGAGGAGATCGACCAGGCCCATGGCCATGAGTGGGGGGTACATGATGTGAGGGCCGCGGGGGAGGTCAGAGCCGAGGTTGGGCGGTTCAGTTGGCGGCGACGGCGGACACGCTGAGGGGAAAGCCTTGAAGTCTTCCATTCATGCTCGAGGTAGGACGTGTGACGTCCCAACTCGGAGGGAAGAGAGGCGTGGAGAGTGAGATAGAGAGAGAGGGTGCGTGAGGGCGGCTGGCCAAGGTGATGAGCGACGAAGGAACCGGGCCGCCAGGGCACGGCTGCAGGTGTCTCACGGAGGTGTGACCGGACCCGCGATGGATGGATGATGGTTGGATGAGGGTGCCACAAGAGGTCAGGAAACAAGGCAGGCAGTCGGGTGCCGGGGAGGAAGAGCGGGGCCGGGCGGTGACGGAAACGTGACCTGGGTTGCGGGAGCCCGAGGGTGCGTCGCCTGGCTGTTGTTGAGCCGGGGTGAAGTCCGGGGGTGCTCGGTGAGGGCCCGGTGGTTGAATCGGCGTGTGGTAGATGTGCGGCGAGGCCAATTGAACGCGATCCGGAGGCAGTGGTAGCTGATGATGCAAGGTCGAAAGACAGACGTCTCGTTGGCCCGGCGTGTTCCGGTGGCTTGGTGAAGGTAGGTACAGGCTGAAGTCGAGCGGTGTCGATCCTTTGTGTATCGGAGATGAGGCGAACGAGTGATAGGAGTAGCCGGCGAAGGACTACACCTCGAAGAAGATGGAAACCGGGAAGTTGAAGGCCTGCGGGTGGGCGGGCAGTTGCCAAAATGATGGAAGGAAAGGCAGGAGGCAGGCGCGCCAGGTCGTGCCTTCCTTGCAAGGCTGGAAGTTGGCGTTTGGCAGGTGCCGTAGCAAAAGCAAGCGCCCAACGGCTACAGTAGCAGCAGGAGCAGGAACGGTGGGGGTCTCCTGGGATCTGGGGTTCCTTCCTTGGAGGTTGCGGCAAGAAGCAGGCGCGGTCGGACAGTCGGACAGGCAGGCAGGCAGGCAGCTGGATCTGGCACTCTTCTCGATGCGCCTCGATGCGGTGAGATTCACACAAGAAAAAAAAGATGCCCCCGTCCACGAAAACAGGAGCCGCCCGCCCGACCCCCGCTGGAGATGCGACGCGCCGAGACCCCGAACCCCTTCAACCCCTTGCCAGTGGGAGTGACTGAGCACCAAGGTTGTGCTGACAGGCGAATGCCATCTCAATATCCACTGGC
Source organism: Plectosphaerella sp. P0831 (assembly GCA_014635975.1). Taxonomy (NCBI): domain Eukaryota; kingdom Fungi; phylum Ascomycota; class Sordariomycetes; order Glomerellales; family Plectosphaerellaceae; genus Plectosphaerella; species Plectosphaerella sp. P0831. Next base: position 21,439 of record JACAFV010000060.1, on the reverse strand, counting down.
GTGCGGAGTCGGAACAGGACAGCCGTGCCCAGCGACAATCATCTCCACGACTCGACCACCCGACTCGCTCTCCCGGGCTCCCCTGACGTGGGCACCGTGGGACTTTGTTTGTCCGTTCCCCCTCTCTCCCTGTCTGTTCTGTCCGCCACTGATCGCGTTCTAGATGTTTTCTGGAGACACGGGAAACCGTCCATACCTTGCATCTACAATCAGCGACGATGGCCTCTTCCCCTGCGTCTTTGTCAACTGCAATGTGCCTCCCGCCGTCACGCCGCTATCGCCGCCGCCGCCGCCTCGCCAGTCTCAGCCCCTGCCTGCGGAACCCACTCCGCACCGTGATAGTCCCTGGAAATACCCGTCCAAGAAGTCCCACAGCTCTATCATCTTCCCATTTCCCACTTTTCAACCTGCCCGAAGCTTGATCGTGTGCGATCCTCGCGGCCTTGCATCACCTTGCCATCGGATCGAGTCAGTGGACACATACACACACGGGCAGGACTCCGGTTGTTGCTTGCGACCTCCATCGGAAGCAAACACTGCCGTCGGGACTCGGGAGGCACAAGGTCGGGGGCGGTTGGACCCTGGACCCCTGCGAGACCCCCAAATCCCCTGGGATGACGTCCATGGTAACATCGTCGTGGCACTGGCGGCTGCCTGCTGCCGGGGCCTCCGGACTGTCAACATCATACATTTTGAAGAAAAACTCGCGGCGCATCCTTCGGCAGTGGTCAAACAGCCAGGTTCTCCACGCCCGCAGATGCCAGGACTGACAAGTCAAGTCAACGGTTTGACAGCTATCAGCAAATCCTGACAAAGAGCGCCGTCCGACTCCATCCCGGCTAGTGTCCAGTAGCACGTACAAGTACTCCGAACTTTTCCAGCTTTACCTTCGTCAGTCCGATCGATCACTCGGAGATGCTCTTGTCGACAAAACCACTTCGGCCACCATACCCATCACAGACCTCAGCGCCGGTTGGCTCGGACGCGCGAGGCGAAGCACCGGACGTACGAATCATGGCGGCGACGCTGGCCACGAGAGCAGACTTTGCCCGGTGTCGGTTCGAATGAGAGCGATCGCGATGGTCTAGCCGCAAAGTGCCGGTTGACCAGCCACCTGTAAGAGTGTCGAAAGATGCTCGGCAGCGTGGGCAATTGAATCCATTCGCCGGATTTCTTGAGCGCTCCGGGGCCTTGGGTCTGTCATCAATCGGAGATCATTCCCCTCATCAACCAGACAGACCCAACCGCCCGCTCTCACTCGAAAGTACGGCTCATAGCCCACATCCAAGCCCAGTGCCTGGGTGACCAGCTGAACCAACTCGAGACAATCCCCGGCGTCAACATCGCCTACTGGCACCTCACCATCAGCACCAGAAACGCATACGACGGCATCACGAGCATCGATACTGCAGCTGGTGGCAGCAGGCGGCACTCTAGGACAAAAGTCCCCTTCGAAGTCCCGATCAAGACCCTCTGCTCCGTCGAATGGGAGCGTGACCACAGCGTAGGTGACTGCAATCCAAAGCCGCTGCCCACCACGTGGGAGCTTAGCTTCCGGATCTAGTGCACATGAGAAGAGCTTTGCGCCGTGATTGTGGTAGCCTGCCGCTTCGGCAGCTCCTAAATCCAGCGGCGCGCCACCATGTGCTTTGCGCTATGTTTTGTCCGCTAATGTCCATGCATGACCCGACATCGGCAGGCCACGGGGACGCCTGGGGGCTTGGACTGTCCGTCTCGTGGTCGAGGCGTCCCTTTGAGCGCCTGATTTTTACAGAGTAGGTACTTGGTTCAAGATTATGTCACCCACCAGCAGGGTAGTGTACTCCATACGACCGCCATCGAACATCTCCCTCCCCCCCAACCCCTTAATTTCTTGGTGAGGTCGCTGCACGAGAGCTGAGGCTGACCTTCGTAGCTGTTCCAATACCAGGCTGATGCTAGGTTAGTCATTGACTCATATAGGGAACCCCACCTCGGGCAGAGCCGCAGAGGTAGGCAGATAGGTATGAAGAGGGGCACAAACTGCAGTATTTCGACGTGTTAGGGTCGATGGGGAGGTTGGGCTCTGCACCCATGAGCCTGCTCTTCGACTCCTGGGCAGCTACGAGGCCCAGCAAGAGGGCACCAGCAAGAAGACGAGACATGATGGCGGTTGGGACAGGGGAGAAGGTGATGGGCTTGATGGTGTACCGAATGTGCCGGTCCATGATGAGTCTCTGCATGGTCCAGGCCATGCCTCATATACTGCCACACATCTACCATCCACTGACTTGGCCTTCGACGGCACAGTGGCTCACATCGAGCTTACACTTTCTCTCCCCAATGTAAGCTACTGTCTTTCCATAATCGAACGTCTGGTTCAGCTCTAGTCGAAGAAAATACCGCAGAGTCGAGACCAGGCCGGCCAGTCTGCATCGCTCAGTCTCACCGCAGCAGAGGCCCTGTCAGGTGAGCGGCTTTCGACAAATATCGACAATTCGAGGTTGGTTGAATTGCTACTCTGACTTGCCTCAATAAGAAATGCTGACAAAATCACCATGTGAATAATGACAGACGTACCATTTACCTAGGTATATAGGTATGCACATCAGCCATTTGCTGTGGCCAGCCGCCAGTTCAGGAACAGGGGGTGCAAATAGGCACAGCGTCCACGCGCCCCCCAGACCCGGAGCATAGTCCCCACCCCCACCCACTTCACCGGGCAGGCACCGGCCGGCGGTGGTGACTTCACCTCACTTCACCTCCGCAGACGACAAACACTGAACCACATCTCTCAAACCTCCCCTGCATCAATCAAGGCGACTTTCTCGTCAGTTCCAGCCTTTGTTAGGCCGACGCGCCCGGAACCAAGTCCAGAAAATTCCCCCCTTGACATGAAGTCGTCAAACGGATCCTTCGATGACATTCGTCCCCTGTCCCGAACCAACACCGCAGATGGCATCATCATTACCAACCCTGCCCAATTCACAAACCTCCCTATCGAGTTGCGCCGGATGATATGGAACGAGTGCCTCCCCGCCCAGCGCGTGGTGGAGCTCGACTACCCGGTCCGCCAAGCACGCGACGACGCCGGCGACCCCGTCCGCCTCTCCTGGTGCAGACTCCACACAACAACGACCCAAAACGGAAGGTGGCCGCTAATCTCCCAGGTGTGCCGCGAAGCTCGCGAGGTCGTCGTCGAGACTCACTGCGCCGACATAACCCCTTGGCAGCCGGGGCTGGAGAGCCTCGCCTGCGACTGGCTGCCTCAGCCCCAGGGCTGCTGGATCAGGCCTGCCCAAGATGTCGTCAACCTCAACTTCCTTCCTGCTGGTGATTACGGCGACGGGTCCTTTGTCGAGATCCCGGAGAGGCCGGACCCCATCCCGTGGGCTGCCGAAGTGGCCAACAAGTACGAGGTCGATGAGGTGTCTCTCGCTGCGGACCTCATCCTCCCCTTCGGACCATCCAAGAAGCTGGACCTGCCATGGCAGATGCAGGACATGGCCATCTGGTCTCTCGGAATTTACAATCAGAATACGTACCTCATGTGCCTGCAGACGGTCACAATTCACGCCTCGACCGCCGAAGCCTCGCTTCTTGGTGACGACCTTTTCGGCACTCTCGGCGACTCCCCCATCGCTCTGGTCGATCCCATCGACGACTGGAAAAGCATCGAAAAGGCACGTCTTCTATGGAAAACCTTCAGTCCGACCGACACCGAGGCTGCCTCCTTTTTCGAGCAGGTAGAGGAAGCGAAGGAGCTGCAGGACCGGGTGTGGAAGTGGTTGAGAGAGGCAAGAGAAATGTGGTTCTTCTTCTGTTACATGCGCATGAAATTCAACCAGGGCACGGCGTTGCTGACTGGGCAGGACATTTTGAACTCGGCGCCCATCTTTGAAGAGCTTCTCGCCTCGCTGCAGGAAGGCGGCCCGGAAATTGACCTTTGGACGGACTTGCCACCCATCCCTGACCTCCAGCCCGTCATCATGTTCCGCCTGTGTCCGGCAAAATGCCACCTCGAGGTGCAGGACCCTTGCGAACTGGACCATGCTCGGAGAGCGGCATCACGGGAAAGAGCAATGCGAGGGCGAGGAAGGGGGCGGGGGAGTGGCCGAGGTAGAGGAGGCATCTCCCGCACCTGGTGGTATCCCCCTAGGGTCCAGCATGAGCCAGAAGAGTAAGACGGACATCTGACATGACCACCTCAGGTCTCCGAATTGACAAGACAAGTTAGATGAGGCAGATACTTCAACTCGGTCACTCTCAGATCCTGTCTTGTTGCGGACATATGTTGCAGGTGTATGGTCAGCACGACAAGCCTGTCCGAAGCACCCCCCGAGACCTCGCCCCATCCCCTCCCCTTGTTCGCTCTCAAGGTGAGACTATTCGTTCTAGGAGAGCCCAAAGACGTTTCTAATTAGCCGGCGATGCACTGTCCAGATTGTCTGACAGTCAGCCCGTGTCGTTGGCCGAGTCACTGGGGCTCATGTTCTCGGATCTTGAGTGGTCGTCAAAAGCAAATGAAGACAAGCCGACAGTACCTTTGGACGAACCCATATCTGCCTCCCCCCTCCTGTCCCTTGGTCTCTTGCTCAATCCCTGAGCGAGCCCCTTCCGGCAAGCATCTCTCATCTCTCGTGTCCCCCACTACTGCCCGTCTCCGCCATCATGAAGGTCCTTTCAATCGCCACCCTCAGGCTGCATAGGCTCTCTTTCAGATGGCTCATGCAACTTTGACGAATTCTGCAAATGGGTCAAACACCGAAACCTACAGCGCCATCTTTGGGTGCAACGAATTCGAATTTGGCCCAATGCCAAGGTTTAAAGAGTTCATGCAGCCATCCATGGATACCCTCGATGCGATCAGAGACGGCAATCACTCGCCACCCGAGATGGCATCTGTTCGTGTAGGTTTGCTCCGAGGGGGGCGGGATAGGGGTACTGACCGCCTTCCCTTTCAATTACCGCGATTCTGCCGCCGACACGCCCACCAAAAATCCACCCGGACGCGTAGCATCGTCAACTCCTCCACCCAACGCCATCCACATCACATCCCAAGTATTCATATCGCTTCATGTGATCAGAAAATGTTCGAACTTTCTTCCCATTACGCCCCCGTCATCACCTAGTTATACAAAATGGAGATCGAGGCCGCCACCTCTCTCTCCTCGAAATGAAAGAATTCAGTCTGAGGGCCCTTGCTCGCGAGCCACCCAATTACAAGAAATTACCGGGAAACAAAAAAAAAAAAGTCCCAAAGGAAAAAGTCATCCACCTTCTCTCATACAATACACGTCTTCAGCAGCGTCGAGCACCTGAAGCCAGTGGCGCACTTGGCGGTTGCACTGCAGGCTGCTCCGAGGCCGCCGCCCGTCGACGCGCCTCCACCAGAGGTCGAACCACCTCCCGTAGACGAGCCGCCACCCGTGCTGGAACCGCTTCCCAACACGCCAGTGACGACCGCGTTCAACGCTCCTCCGACATTGCCTGACGCCACGTTGTTAACCACAGCGGGAACAACGCCGTTGGCACCGACAGTGTCGGCGACGGCATCCGAGACGGTTGCCTTGACATCACCGTTCCCGAGATTCTCCGCCGCGTTCGGGACGAGCCCGTTGCCGTTGGCAGTGCCAGTGTTGACCTGGGCACCGACTCCGACGTTGACGCCTCCGCTGCCGCTCTGGCTGCTTCCTGTCTGGCTTGCGGCCTGAGCGGACGTAGGCTGGGGGTTCTCAGCGGCCCTGGTTGATGCAGAGCCGCCAATGTTGACGCCGACACTGACGCCGATGCCCCCGTTGTTGTTGCCCTGGGCCGCAGATGTTGGGGTTGCGGGCTGGGCAGATGTTGGCTGAGGGTTCGCAGCAGCGCTGGTCGATCCTGAGCCGGGGAGCTGAACACCGACGCTGAGGTCGATACCGAGCCCTCCGTTGCCACCCTGCGATGTGCTTGCGGGCTGGGCGGTAGTTGGCTGAGCGGTCGTCGTCGGCTGGACAGTTGTTGGCTGAACAGTGGTTGTTGGCGCAACAGGCTGGCTAGTGGTTGTCGGCGCAACAGCAGTCGTGGGCTGGATAGTGGTCGTCGGAGGGACATTAGCAGCCCTTGTTGAGCTGGAGCCGCCAGCGCCGCCGAGCTGGATGTTGAGATCAATACCGCCAACGCCAACACCAAGGTTGATGCCTCCAGAGTTGGCCCTGGTCGATGTCGGAGCGACGGGCTGGGCAGTCGTCGTGGTAGGAACAACAGGCTGAGCAGTCGTTGTGGGAGTAACAACGGCAGGCTCGGCAGTTGTCGTGGGAGGAACCTGAGGCTGCGCCGTCGACGACTGGGAGTTTCCAGCAGACCTCGTCTGGCCAGAGCCGCCAAGGATGCCGCCGAGATCGAGGTTCACATCGAGACCGAGACCCAGACCACCCGAGTTACGTCCGGTTGTTGTCGGGCTTGCGGGTTGCGCGGTCGTTGTCGGCTGAGGGTTCTGAGCAGGCTGGCTGGTTGACGATTGGGGGTTCGCAGCAGTCGAGCCGGAGCCAGAGCCACCTCCAAGGATACCGCCGAGATCAATGCTTAGTCCGAGACCCAGACCACCGGAGTTGCCGCCGGCAGTTGTCTGGCTTGCAGCCTGGCCAGTCGTTGTCGGCTGAGGGTTTGCGGCAGTCGAGATTGAACCGGCGCCACCTCCAAGGATGCCGCCGAGGTCAAGGCTGACATCGAGACCCAGGCCGCCGGTGTTACCACCAGCTGGTGTTTGGCTTGCAGGAGCTGCTGTCGGCTGAGAAGTCGCCGGCTGGGCGTTCGCAGAAGTCGAGCCGGAGCCAGAGCCACCTCCAAGAATGCCGCCAAGACCAAGGCTCACATCGAGACCAAGGCCGGGGTTGCCACCAGCAGGTGTTTGGCTTGCAGGCTGAGCAGTTGTTGATTGAGGGTTTGCGGCAACCGAGGTCGAGCCAGAGCCACCGCCAAGGATACCGCCGAGACCAAGGCTCACGTCGAGACCGAGACCCAGGCCACCCGAGTTGGCGTTGGCAGTCGACGGGCTAGCAGGCTGAGCAGTTGTCGTTGGCTGAGCACCACCGACCGGAGCGGACGACGTGGGCGAGACAGTTGCGCCGGCCGCAGGCTGGGAAGTGGTCGCAGGAGCAACGGCCGAGGTTGTTGTCCTTCCTCCGCTGCCGCCCGAGTTATTGTTGCCGCCGAACAGGCTCCCCAGGACGTTGTTGAGGCCGTTGGTCACCGAGCCCAGAAGGCCGTTGTTTCCAGTGTTGCCTCCGGTCGGGGCTGCTGAAGCCGAAGACTGCGGCGTGCCGGAGCCCGCAGATTGCGTCGGAAGAATTGTTGCCGTGGCTGCGACGCTGGTCGCTCCGCCCTGGTTGCCTCCTGTGAGGCCACCGGCGAGGCCGTTGACCAGAGAGTTAAAGAGGCCGCCAAGGACTCCGCCATTGCCCTGTCCCGGCTGGGTAGGCTGGGTCGGGTTGTTTGCGCCGATATCAACGGTGACGTTGAGGCCGAGGGCCAGGCCCAATCCTGACACCAGGCCGTCCAGACCGCCGGTGTTGCTACCCTTGTCGGTCTGGAACAGATCCGAGAGGAGATCTGGTGTAAGTCCGGCGAGGTTGCCGCTTCCCAGATTCTCCAGGACTGTGGGGAGGATTCCGCCGTTGATGGCGCCCGAGCCTGCCAGGTCTTCAAGGGCCTGGGTAAGTGCCTTCGAGATGTTGCCGGCCTGGAGGTTGTCGGCGAGGTTGGGCACCAGGCCCTGTTGGCCATTGCTGCCTTCGCCACTACCAGGAGAAGTCGAGTTTCCGCCGCCCGGGGTGATCGCGCCGAGAGCGCCTCCGATTGTGTTGCCGATGGCAGCTGGGAGCCCATCAAGAATCTGGGTCAGGCCGGTCACATTGGCGGGAGGGGTTCCGCCGCCAAGTCCACCGAGCACATTGTCGAGCAAGTCGGTGATGCCTTCCGTGCCAACCGGAATGTTGGAGCTGTTGCCGATGCCGTTGAAGAGGTCTTCGATGACAGTCGGGACGGTGGTGTTGAGGTTGCCACTCGCCACTTGATCCAAGACCTTGGTGACAAGGCCCTGTCCTTGCGCTCCGCCAAATAGTCCTTCGAGCATGTCCGAGACGCCCTTGGTCAAGTTGCCCTCGCTCAGGTTCTTAATCAGCGTGGCGACGATGCCAGTACCATTGCTGTCGGGACCATCGACTCCGCCGTTTCCGAGGGTCAAGTTGAGCAGACCAGCCAGTCCATCAGAACCGCCAATGGCGCCCACGGCACCATCGCCGAGAACGTCATTGACAAAGTCGTTGACGGCTTTGATGATGTCGGCTTGTTGCGCGTTGTCGACCAGATGCGAAATCGCACCGGTGCCTGCGGTTCCGTTGCCGAAGAGGCCGGCAATCAGGCCCTGGACAGCCTGGTCGACATTCGAGCCAAGGTTGGCCACAAAGTCAGGCACAAGGCCGTTTCCGAGGCTCACGTTGGCCAAGTCGCTAGGCTGGCCACCGATGAGGCCAGGCAACGACTCAAGGAGATCTGTGAGTGCGGATCCGTTGCCGCTTCCGAGGCCGAGGTGCTCCAAAGTGCTGTCGACAGCGCCGAGCAGGCCGCCGGTGTTGTTGTTCAGTCCACCACCAATGTTAACATCGACTCCGATATCCAGTCCGATGCCCCCTTCGCCGCCCAGGAGCCCGTTGACGAGGTCGCCAACGCTGGTTGTGTTGGGCAAAAGCCCCGAGTTGATGGCTGATCCAAAGATGTCGTCAAGGGCGTCCTTGGGCACCTGGTTCAATGTTCCGTTTTGCAGGTGTCCCAGGATTGTCGGCACCAGCCCGCCGTCGATGGCTCCGTTGGCAAGGAGATCGTCGAGCAGCTGGGGCAGAATCTGTTGCAGGTTGCCAGACAGGGTATTGTTCAGCACATGCGGCACAATGCCGTCCTGTGTACCGTTGTTCGATCCGTTGTTCAATCCACCAGTACCACCACTTCCTCCTCCTTGCAGCAGCCCGCCGAGCAGGCCACCGAGAAGACCACCGCCAACTCCCGAATCGCCTCCATCTCCATCTCCGCCAGTGCTGGGTCCGACCAAGGTATCGAGAAGGTTCTTGATCAGACCGGTACCGTTGTTGTTGGGGCCACCAAGGAGGTTTTCGACCGCCGTCGACACCGTGGACCCAAGGTCACCAGATGCCACGCCGTCCACCAAGTCTTGAACGACTCCATTGGTCCCATTGTTTCCAAGCAGGCCGGTGTTGAGGGTTGCAACAGTCTGTTCCACGTCGCGAATCAGATCCGGGGCGATGTTGGGAAGGTCGCCCTCTGCCAAGTTCTCCACCAGATTGGTGACAAGGCCGCCGTCGCCATCTGTGGAATTACCCAGGAGCGAGCCGATGACAGCTGGAATGCCGCTGGTGTTGCCCTGGAAGTCGTCGCCCGCGATCTCGAGAAGACCGCCAAGAAGGCCCTTGTTCTCTTCGCCGTCGCCCAGGACAGTTCGGATTATGTCCGGAACAACGTTGGCGAACTGACCGACTTCAGCGTCCTTGAGAATGGTCTGCACGAGACCGTCGTCGCCCAGAATGGCGTCAAGGACGACTGGGAGTGCCGTTGTGTTGCCAGAGCCCACAATGGCGCTCACCACTGCGTTGACCAGGCCATCGGGGCCGAGTACTTCGTTGACCGCGGTGGGGATGACGCCATTCTCTGGGTTTGTCAGATTGAAGACGGCGTCGGACAACAGGCCACCAGGCTCTGTTCCGTTCTTTCCGAAGACGTCGTCCATCACGCCCTCCAGAATCGCCTGCGGATCGCCTGTGGCAAGGTTCGTCGCCAGATTCGTAAGTAGGCCATCGTCTCCTATCGTGTTTTCGAGGGCTGTAGTGACGAGACCAGGGTTTGCCTGGCTTTGCCGGAGGTTAATGTTGAGACAAATGCCCGCGACGCACAGTGAAGCGTCGATACAGAGCCCGAGGAGACTGAGTACCCTTCCCGGAGGGCAGGCACAGGCGCCGAAGAGACCCGAGCAGGTTTGGCCGGGAGCGCACGAGCTTCCAAGACAGACAGTGGCGGAGACGCCCAGACAGATGAGTCCGTTGACGTCAAGGGTCGCGCCTGTAGGACACCTGCAAGTTCCTTGGTCGCAGGCGCCGTTCACGCAGGGGAGGAGGGCGGAACATACTCCGACCTGGGCGATGATGCAGATGCCCTGAACGTTGATCGTGCCCGGACATACACAAACGCCGTTGGTAAATACCGTGTTCTCCGGGCATGTGCAGGCACCGTTGGTACAGGTGCCGCCTTGACAGCCGCCAGTACAGGGCGCCGAGCAGACACCGTTGTTGTTAACTTGATTCGCAGGACATCCGCAAACACCGTTGTCGTTGATCTGGTTGTTGGGGCATTGGCAGGCGCCGGAAACACAGTTGCCGCCGGTGCAGGTAACGCCAGCACAGGGATCGACACACTGGCCGTTGCTGAGAACTGTCGGAGGTGTACAACCACAGACACCGTTGTTGTTGACTTGGTTGCCAGGACAGTTGCAGGTGCCAGCGGTACAGGTGCCGCCTGTACAAGTCACACCGGCGCAAGGATCTGCCACACAGTTGACTCCGTTGAGGATCTGACCTTGAGGGCATCCGCAGACCCCGTTGGTAGCGACCTGGTTGCCAGGACAGTTGCAGGTGCCAGCGGTACAGGTACCGCCTGTACAAGTCACACCGGCGCAAGGATCTGCCACACAGTTGACTCCGTCGAGGATCTGACCTTGAGGGCATCCGCAGACCCCGTTGGTAGCGACCTGGTTGCCAGGACAGTTGCAGGTACCGGCAGTACAGGTGCCGCCTGTACAAGTCACACCTGCGCAAGGATCTGCCACACAGTTAATGCCGTCGAGGATCTGACCCTGAGGGCATCCGCAAGTCCCGGCGTTGTTGACCTGGTTGCCAGGACAATTACAGGTGCCGGCGGTACAAGTGCCGCCATTGCAAGTAACGCCAAGGCAGGGATCAGCCACGCAGTTGATGCCGTCGAGGATCTGGCCCTGAGGGCATCCGCAAGTCCCGGCGTTGTTGACTTGGTTGCCCGGGCAGTTGCAGGTACCGGCGGTACAAGTGCCGCCATTGCAAGTAACTCCAAGGCAGGGATCAGCCACGCAGTTGATGCCGTCGAGAATCTGGCCCTGAGAGCATCCGCAAGTGCCGGCGTTGTTGACTTGGTTGCCAGGACAGGTGCAGATACCGTTGTTGCAGGTGCCGCCCGTGCAGCCAGCGGTGCAAGGGGCCTCGCACACGGCGCCGTTGAGCACTGCGGGAGGTGTGCAGCCGCAAGCACCGTTGCTGTCGACGACTTGGTTATTAGGACAGTCGCAGACACCGTTATTGCAGGTGCCGCCTGTACAGCCGCCTGTACAAGGAGTTTCGCAGTCGCCGGCGCCGTTGAGCACCGCAGGAGGGGTACAGGTACAGACGCCGTTGGAACAGGTGCCGCCTGTGCAGCTACCAGCACAAGGAGTCTCGCAGTCGCCGGCACCGTTAAGCACCGCAGGAGGGGTGCAGGCACAGACGCCGTTGCTGCATATACCGCCTGTACAGCCACCAGCGCAAGGAGTCTCGCAGTCGCCGGCACCGTTGAGTACCGCGGGCGG